>JACEIK010009128.1:20376-38778 GCA_018107945.1 Datura stramonium
TGAATTTATTCAATTACCCATTATGATTTGATGATTTTCAAGTTATATGTATGATCTATGAGTATGCATGAAACCTATGATTCATGAATTATGTTTTTGGGACTCACTGGCCTTATGGCATGGCTAGTTCACATATGTACAAGCAGGTTTATAATTTTCATGATTTGACTAGCCTATGAACTCATTCATGTTATACTATGAGAACTATATATATTTTAAGAGTAGTATCGAACACAGAGTAGGTTTGAGGCCCAGGTTCTGCCTTGGATCTCATAAACTACATGCCACCGTAGGTATGTGGGGACCTCCTTTGTGACTGTTCCCGGCCTAATGGCCCTTTGCAGGTTGATATCACACTTTCATGGTTCTATCCTTGGCATGGTACGAACGACCTCCCGACTAGGTTTACAAGTCGGACTTCATGTGTGCTCATATAGGATATATCGATTAAGAGAATCTCTCACTGTTCCTCATGATTTATGCATGTCTATGATTATGCATATTGACTCAAGTTATGTTCATTATGGCTTTCCTCTTATGGTTATGATTTCGATTGTATTACGAATGCTTTGAAAACCTTGAGTCCTATGATACGTTATGCTACGATATTTATGATATGAGCATGATTCCTACTCCTATGATGTTTTTGAGCTTTTACATATATTAAATGTCCATTTTACTTACCTTGTATAATCAGTACATTCCACATACTGACAACATTCTTTCTAAGTTGTATCATCTTATGATACAGGTTCCGCCTCCCAGGCTCATCCTCATATCTAGATCATATCAGAGTGCACTTTCATCTATTTGGTGAGTCCTCATGTTCCGAGGGGCGTCTGATAGACATCCATGCTATTTTATGTTTCAGTACTTGTCCGGGTTAGTTGGGGTGTTGTCCCATCAACACATCATATATAGTAGAGGCTTTATGATAGTATGTACTACTCAACTTGCCTGTATGTCTAGAGATTTCCTCACCTTATGATATGTTACGATTATGTGTACATTTTCGCTATGCCTTGTGATTAGTCTGCCGCTTATAATGAATGAAGTTAGATGTATGCTTATGCCAGGGGTCGACTAGGGGCCTCTCTGGGTTCCTTGTCCCGTGTGACGATCTGGGTGTATGTTTGGGTCATGACAAGCTTGGTATCAGAGTCGTAGGTTTTGAAGTGTCCTAGGGTGTATGAAAGCCACGTTAAGTAGAGTCTTTTTCATAGGATTTGAAGCACACCACACTTATGATGAAGAGGCTACGATACATTTAGGAATTATTCCCTTCTTTCATGATCTATGTCGTGCGATGAAAAGTCCTTTTATCTTTCTAATTTGTGCTATTCGCATTTGCAGAATCATTACTCCATGCTGAGACGTAAGAAGAAATGGAAATGGCAACGATCATAAGGGTGCCAATAGTGACAGACATCATCCAGCCCCGCCCGTTCATGAGGAGCACACACCCAAGCTAGCTGCCCACGCTGAGTTTAGGGCAGCGATTCAGATGTTGGCACAGGACATGGCTACCCATGTTCATAATCAGACAATGGCGCATTACCCTCAGAATGGGAATGCAGCGGCAGCTAGAGTGAGAGACTTCTTGAGGATGAACTCTTCGGAGTTCCTTGGGTCCAAGGTGGATGAGGATCCGCACGATTTAATCGAGGAGATTCTAAAGATCACCAAGGTTATGGGGGTGACCAATGGAGAATGTGTTGATTTTGCCTCCTATCATCTACAGGGGGTGGCTTACATATGGTTCAAGCAATGGAGGGATGCTAGGGCAGTGGGTGCAGGCCCTATAGGATGGGAAGAGTTTCACGCGACATTCTTGGATCGATTTTTCCCTTGAGAGATGAAGGATATCAAGGAGGCTGAGTTTGTTAATTTGAAAAAGGGTGACATGTCCTTGTAGGAGTACGCGTTGGAGTTCACCCATCTATCCAAGTATGCCCCAGAGGATCAAAGGGCTCAATGAGTCATTTTATGCATGGGGTGGCTGATTATCTAGATAAGGATTGTAGGATCTCCATGTTGCATCGGAATATCAACTTTCCCCGCATTGTGCTGCATGCTCAGCAGATGGAGTGGGTATATCGGAGGTAGAGAGAGACCAAGAGGTCCAGGACCGACAGCTATAGGACTTCTCAAGTCAGGTCAGAGGGTGGACAACGTTAGCAGTCCTAGAACAGGTCTATTACTCCAGCCCCCTCATCGGCTAGCACGCCATCTAGATTCAGAGGGGATCGGAGGAGTAGGGCTTCAGAGTCGAGAGGCCAAGGTAGCATTCAAGTGGAGCGCACTTTCCCAGTTTGTGCGGAGTGCGGCAAGAATCACCCCGGGAGGTACCTAGTTAGCTCAGATGCTTGTTTCGAGTGTGGCAAGCCCATACACAGACTTAGAGATTGCTCTTCAGTCAAATCGGGGGTCGGTGGAGCCTGTGCGCCAGCAACCAGTTCTGCCGCTCCAGCGGTACACCCCCCTCAGCAGGGTGCCTCGACTTTATGGACCAGATGAACAAAGTCTTTATCGACCTCGACTTTCATTATATGGACCCGATGAACAAAGTCTTGTGGTTATATCCTTCGGACTAACAAATGCCCCTGCACACTTTATGGACCTGATGAACAAAGTCTTCAAGATGTATCTGGATATGTTCGTCATTGTGTTTATCGACGACATTCTGGTCTACTAAAGAAATGAGGAGGAGCATGCTAATCACATGAGGATAGTGCTTCAGACACTCGGGGATTGCCAGTTGTTCGCCAAGTTTAGCAAATGAAAATTTTGGCTGAAGTTCATGACTTTCTTGGGTCATGTGGTCTTGGGTGAGGGTATCCAGGTTGATCCTCAGAAGATAGTAGTAGTGAAAGATTGGCCCAGACCTACCTCCCCAACCGAAATAAAAAGTTTCTTGGGTCTAGATGGGTATTAGCGATGCTTTGTGGAAGGTTTTTCTTCTATAGCATCCCCTCTGACTAGGCTGACTCAGAAGAAGATGAAATTTCAGTGGTCAGATGCGTGTGAGAAGAGTTTCCAGGCGTTAAAAACTCAACTCACTACTTGTTGCCACCCAAATGCACGCATGTGCACGTGGTCGCACAAGTAATATAGTGACTCTTTCAAGCCAGATATCGAACCCACATGGATTATGACTTAGTGATTCTTTCTTCTATTTTATGTTCACAAATTCTCTACGCAAGTGTGTAAGTAACACAATGAATTAAGAGTTTGATAACTAATAATATATAAAGTAATACTATATGAAGCTAAGAACGTTGATTATAACAATAGCAAGAACATTCTAAGGTTAAAGCATGAAATGCAATAATGTATAACTCGTATTATTCGTAAGCTACCTTCTCTTTCAGGTTGATGATTGGGAAAAATTAGAGTCTGACTATGGTCTTTCGAACCTCTAGCCAATTGCCCAATTATGAAATTTGCAACTACACATTTTTGTGATGCAATAACTCATCTTAGGTCTAGCTTAAATTTGTTCCCTTTTGTTAACTGAATATGGTGTTATAGGTATATTTCTATCCTGCACGCGAATCTTACCTTCGATTTACAGCAAAGAGAAGAACATATTCCCCTACTCCTCATTCTACCCTAATAATTCTTCTTTCAGAGTCAAAATTAGGATTATAAATTTATCTTAATGTTGGCCAAACATTTAAGCACCAAAAATCAAGAATAGAAGAACAACCATTCACGAGAGAAGAAAATTCAGTTGAAAATAATAGGAATTTAGAAAAAAATGCAATTGACCTTAACCTCATAATGAGGTAATTTATCCACTCATGTGTTAATTAAACATCTCTAGAAAAGTTTGTATCACGAGAACAATTTAAATTAAGAAGAAAAGAGAAGAGAAAGAACCTTAGAATTTTCTTCAGCTCAACTGTTGTTTCCCACGTTCTTCCCAATTTGTCGGATAATCCAAAATAATAATCTAAGTGTTCTATTTATACAGGTGAAAAAATTCACTGTGATAAACCAGCTCCGCGGCACGGAGATCATCACGGTGAAATGGATCCATGACACGGAGCTGTCGCGGAGGTGCACTTGAAGTTTGGGAATCCCGGAAACCATCGCTCCGTGTCAAGGAGCTGAATGAGATGGATTTCCTCCGTGACACGGAGCTGTCGCGGACACTCATTGGAAATCTTAGATTTTGGAATTATTAAGCTCTGTGTCAAGGAGCTCAATGCGTCAAGTCTCCTCCGTGACACGGACATGTCGCGGACCCTCAATGTTTTGTGCCTTCAAAATTTTGTCAATTTCTTCTTCTACCCTTGCACAGTGGCACATTATTCAACGCGATCAATCCTTAGCGTGACACGAAAGTGAATTCTCAAATCTGTTTTAATCTCCACAAAATTCCTATACTCAAACTCTGAGTATCATCTGCCACATCACGTTGAAATTTTTGTCTTATCCACCTGCAAATAGTCACAACACATTTATTAGTCCAAAAACATAATTACATCAAAACATGCATGAATACATCAGTATTATCCTCAACTAGGCTCCCGTGTGGTTGGAAATATGGCGTTTGGTCGTATAAATATGCCCAAGATCACCACCCCACACTTATAACCTTGTTCATCCTCGAGAAATCCTTTAATATCCTAGACAAGATTTTGACACATTACCATCATCAGTGAACTAAGATAGCTCACACCTAGTTGTGCTAAATGCTTTAATCATGGAATACAATTCATTTAATCAAGCATGGTCTTCACTAACCATATTCTTAAGCAGTATCACACAATCCCTAACGAATAACTTTTCAACCGCAAATCCGGCCAACATGCTGGAATCATAGTAGCAAGGTCATTAGCTTCATCAAGAATTCACCATCATGTTCCCTCACTTATATACAATTTCCCTACTTTAATGAGATCAATATGATCACAATAAATTATTCTCTCATGCTCTATAAACTATTTCAAGTAAAACTGACACACCATGAGTTTGCCTATAGTTTACTACTCAACCAAGCATAATATCACTTGTAGGATCAAAAGGGCTTTTCCGGATTGTAATATCGGCTAAGGGACTGGTAGGATTTTTTGGGTCTTAGTGACTCTTATCCCTATGAACTTTAAGAAAATTACACATTTTGCTTTTCAGCGCCTTACTTCTCTCGCCCTGCACTCCACCTCTTTTAAAATTGTTTTTCCTTTCACCTACTTATTTTTATCCAAGATGTAAGGAGTGTGTACCCTTTGCTTAAACTCATCAATACACTATATATAAATACATGTGTATAAGTATATACACCTTTTTTTATATATATACAACTATATAGCTTATGACCAACAAACGAAGTACACACACCACTTCTTCCTCCCTTTACTCTTCACCCGTTCCCTTGATCATATCCTTTGAAATATTATCTCAATAAAGTTCACTAGGACCTATTTGGATCAAAGTAATGTTGAGGCCATTCAAACAGAAGGGTAAGGCTACTTAGTGAGGCTATTCTAATAAAATTAGGCTTGAAGGCTCAAACGTGGCTCACTAGGGATGAAATCAAGGTGAGGGACAATGAATGAGACAGGTCAACTAGCTCGGTTCACAAAGAAGTGCCTTAATCATATTCGCTAAGTTTAATGCCACTTTAATCTTTTCGTACACACAAGGCAACTTTTAGATGTTAGTTAGAAAGAAATATAACTAGTTCTCACCACACATGGCACAGAGATTCACACTTGGTTAGCTTAGACCCCTTATACGATTTCATCCATATTAAGTGACAACCACAATTAAGCCTACAGGATTGCAATTTAGAGATAAACACCACGGCCTATGTGATCCTACCATTTTCTCCTCACTATTTTCTTGTTCAAATGTATATTCCATGAAGTCTAGCATCGGACCAAGTGAAGTACCTTAGCCTATTGGTGATGGTTTTATTTCCTATTTCCTAAACGTGATTAAATTCCCTTAAGACGGTCGTCATCCATCAATCATAGGGAACAGTCTCTACCTATGACTAAAAAACAAAATCCTATTCGGTTCGAAGGGACTATTCTTGAGAAAAGAACCAAAAACAAAAGTTGAGAAACCCAAGAAAAAGAAAAAAATAGAAACAAATAAACTTACTAGCTATTACAGACCAAGTACCACATTTTATTCCTAGCCACAAATTACATGCCACAGAGTGTAGTTGTTACCAGGTTATACATGCCACATTCAGAGACACATAAGTAAACAAACACAAAATAACCACCTCACACTTAAATTGTGCACTATCCTCAATGGTTGCAACGGATTAATGTAAAAATATAGTTAGGGTGACAAAGACTCCCTGATCAAGAAACTGTTTCAATCTCCTCATCGGGTGCAAAGGCCTCCTCACCGAGGTAAGATTCATCCCCCTCATCCTCATCTGACTCAATGTCTAACTCCTCCCGATGCCTCTGCTTATCGGTGGGTACATCATCGTCCACCGGCTCTACAAATGGTAGGCCGATCCTGCACATGTCTCTGGCATGCTCATTCATCAGGTAGTCCTGTCCAACTTCCACAGCTCATCCTCTGTTTCGAGCCATCCACCAATACACAGCAGCAACATTTGCAGTCCAAACATCCAGGCTGCATAGCGATCATCTCGAGCGTGCCGCTCGGCTAATGTGAGAATTGGCCCGTAGGAGGTGTCCGGTGCCTTGGTCTTTGTCACGTCAATAGGGCGCCATTCTACCCTTGGTCTGTAATCTAGAACCTCCTCTTCAATGTCCTGGCTTCTTTGATATTTGGTGTGTAGACCGCTAAAACCATACATGTGCCACTGGTGTAACCTCGCCTTTTTCATGGATGATTTGATCACAGCCCCAACATTGTTCTCCACATTTCTCATCAAGGCGTTTACCAGGAAGACCCTTTCCCTAGTGACATCAGTCATATGCACTCCTGGAATGAGGCAGGTGCAGACAATCTTCAGCTAAACTCGGGCCTCTCTGTTCATCTGTGAATAAGGTAGTGTCTGGTGGTACCCTCTTTCTTTGTGGTGGATCCATCTGGTTGTTGATCGCTGCCCGCATAAGGTGTTCCAGATGTCAGCATATTGTAGGGTGATGTTATGCTAGCAGAGTGGGTGTGGATCTGTGTCAGGTGTCCCTAGGATTGCATTAAAGTGATGTGCCTCAAATGGAACGACTTGACCCCGAATCTTCACTGTGTGGCTGCGAAGAGTAGGGTCCCAATTCACGTAGAATTCCTGCACCATGTGTAAATTACACTCCCTTGGCTCATCGAAAATGAAGTCTATGCCAAAGGTGTGTATCCTTTGCAGTATCTGGGGAAACTCCTGTTCCAAACTCTCCCGGTCAATTTGCTCCTCCGGGAAGTATTTTGATTCCTTATGATTTGCATACCATTTTTTATCTTCATCCACCACCCATTAGGTACCAAACCGCCTTTTCTGGTCCCAGAGAACTGGTGGGGCTACTAGCACAGTTGCGCCTAGATGGAGCCTTTTTCAGCCTGTGACGGAGGATGAGACACCTTTTCCTTTTTCCTGTCTAACCGACATTGTTCCTGTCCATCCCAAAAAATAAAGATCAA
This sequence comes from Datura stramonium, assembly GCA_018107945.1. Lineage (NCBI taxonomy): Eukaryota > Viridiplantae > Streptophyta > Magnoliopsida > Solanales > Solanaceae > Datura > Datura stramonium. The sequence continues at coordinate 27,952 of JACEIK010009128.1, forward strand.
ATTAGTAAGTATTTAACATGGCTAGCCAACACTAAGTCAGGGCTTTGGTTGATTACCCCACACTTAGTTGCTAGCATGGGTTCACTAGTCATAGTTATTCGGGTACTAAGACTTCCCCTTCTATACACTTCAATGACTAGTTTCTTCACACATTGAAGCATAATCAACACTTTGACAAGATTAAGCAAACAAAGCATTATACAACATTTTCACTGTGGGCACTTTGCATTGAGATATTAACTTGGCAATTATCTTGTACTACTCAGACTTCTTACAGTCAAATAATTCACTCCCATGACACTAGAAAATTACAGGAAGTTAATGTTGCTTTACTCAGACTTGAAGCAATTAAGGACTTGCAATCAGGAGAATTTACAATCTATGAATGCCCATATTCATAAATACAACTTTTTTTTGCACCATGGCAGTAGGCATATTGGAGTATGTTGATTTAGCATGTCCTAGACTACATGTAATGCACAATACCCATGTCTCAGCCTCACAAAGATCTCCTGATTTAACATGCACATCCAACCATTCTTGTTGGCCTTATTACTACGCCATGGTTCCCTCTTCACTCAACCTATGTTAGCAGTACTCAGAGCATACTAGTGCAATTTACCAGCCTCTTGCAAAACTAATTGTAGAACAAAGGGATGCATTTCCTAATTTATGTATTCCATTCACCCTTTTCATCTTCCCTCAACCTTCAAGCACCCCACACTTAATTTTTATGCCAAATGAAAGAAACCATGTCATTATCAAGGGCAAGAGTCAAATATCATCAATTAAGAGCATAATTACCCAAAAAAAATGTTTCTACCAAGTTTACATGAAGTGGGGTTTACCTTGTCTTACCTATATGTTCATGCCAAGAATTTACATAAGAAAAGAGGGAGAAAACCAAAAACATACCTGGGAAGCCTTGTTGTTAAGAAGATGGTGTGATTCTTCAAGCCCTAGCCATGGAACATTCAAGAGGGGAGGGGGAATAGGGGTTTTGTTGCGGAGGAGATGAAAAAAATGGGGTTGAAATACTGAAATAGTGATTAAAAAGAAAGAGATTCAGACGAGTCGACCCGGTATTTTAAGTGTGAACCATCGCGAATTACACCTCAGCGTGGCACGGAGGCTGTCGCGGAGAAGCAGCTCCATGACATGCTAGGATCGCACACCCTCACTAGATTTTAATGCCAGCATTTAACACGGCTCCGTGACACGGAGCTACCACTCAAGCTCACTTTGTAGGCAAAATTTTCCTTTTCACTTACCTTTGCAATTCCAGCCTTAACTTTTACTCCTGCAATATGTTCGTCATTTTAAATCTTGCAAATCATCCAAAAACACCAATAAGTTAGTAAATAGTAGGTTTCCTCCCACCCAACGTCGTAGTTTTAGTCGTGGCATGACTTTTTTTTGAGAAAGTAAATCCTAACTATAACATTACATTCACGGGTTGCCTCCCGTGCAGCCCCTGATTTACTGTCGCGACCCGACCCAGCTCATATTCATTCATCAAATAAGGTGATAGATGTCTTCCCTCGATTGACGCCCTCACCTCAGTAATGCTTACACCTCTGACTATTTACCAAAAATATGGCACTTCTGTCTTCCTACCACAACTCAACTACCCTGTACGGGGTCTAACTAGCAACCTCAAATGGTCTATACCACTTAGATCTCAACTTCCCTGGAAATAACTTCAACTAGGAGTTAAATAGTAACACCATTTGTCCAGGCTCGAAGATTTGAGGCATTATATGCTTGTCATTCCACCTGTTGGTCTTCTCTTTGTGTATCTTGGCACTCTCATAGGCATGCCACCGAAATTCGTCCAACTCATATAATTGCAACAACAGCTTTTTCCCCGCTAACTCGGGATCCATGTTCAACTTCCTCACAACCTAATATTCCTGATGTTCAAGCTCCACAAGAAAGTGACAGGCCTTCCCATAAACCTACCAATAAGGTGAAGTCCCAATTGGCATCTTATAGGAAGTCCTATACACCCACAAAGCATCATCTAATTTTCTTGCCCAATCCTTTCGTTGAGCATTCACAGTTTTGTGTAGAATCTGTTGGACTTCCCTGTTTGATACTTCTACCTGCCCGATAGTTTGAGGGTGATATGTTGTAGCCACATTATTTCGAACTCCATATTTTGCCAATAAATTTCAGAACCAGGTGTTAATAAAGTGCGAACCTCCGTCCCTAATAATAGCTTGTGGGGTTCCAAACCTGGTAAAAATCTGCTTTTTCACAAACTTGGCCGCTACCTTGGCATCATTAGTGGGAAACGCTACAGCCTCAACCCATTTGGAAAAATAATCCACCTCTACCAAATATATTGATTGCCAAATGACGGTGGAAAGGGCCCCATGAAATCTATCCCCCACACGTCGAACACCTTGACTTCCAAGATGTTGTGCAATGGCATCTCATGTTTTCTGCTGATTGTCCCCGTTCTCTGGCTTTGATAACAAGACTTCGCATATGCTGCTGCATCCTTGAATAAAGTTGGCAAGAAGAAATCGGACTGGAGCACTTTATGAGTAGTGCGTTCTCCTCCATGATGACCGCCATACGGGGAGGAATGATAGCTTCTCAACACCTCTGCTACCTGACTCTTAGGAATGCAATGTCTCATCACTTGATCTGGCCCTTGCTTGAATAGATATGGTTCATCCCATATATAGAATCGGGACACATGCTTTAGCTTCTTTCATTGTTGAGTGGTGGCCTCTGGTGGGTACATTCCACTTACTATCAGGTTCACTATGTCCGCATACCAAGGAAGTTCCACTGCAATCAGTGCCAAGAGTTTCTCCTCAGGGAACTCTTCTCAGATGCACCCAACATCAATCATATGTGACCTATCCTCTAGTCGTGATACATGAGCTGCTACCTGATTTTCGTTGCCCTTCCTGTCGCGGATTTCCAAGTCAAACTCCTGCAGCAATAATACCCACCGAATCAACCTGAGCTTAGCATCCTTCTTGTTGAATAGGTAACGGATGGCAGCATGATCTGTGTGTACCACCACTTTTGTCCCAACCAGATAGGACCTAAATTTATCAAATGCATAAACAAGCGCCAGCATCTCCTTCTCAGTGACGGTATAATTTTCCCGAGCAGCATCCATCGTTTTGCTTGAATAGTATATGGAGTGAAAAATCTTTTCTCTCCTATGCCCCAATACTACACCAACAACCACATCATTGGCATCACACATCAGCTCAAACGGGCGTTCCCGATCAAGAGAAATGAGAATGGGAGCTTCCACCAACTTCTTCTTCAACTCCTCAAAATCTTTAACACATTCTGCACCAAACTCGAACTTCACATCTTTTTATAGTAGTCGGCACATCGGTCTGGAGATCTTTGAGAAATCCCGAATGAACCATTTATAAAACCCAGCATGGCTTAAGAAATTGCGGACACCCTTTACAGACACTGGTGGTGGCAACTTCTCAATCATTTCTACCTTAGCACGGTCAACCTCCAAGCCCCTTCATGACACTTTGTGGTGAAGGAAGATGCCTTCCTTGACTAGAAAATGATACTTCTCCCAATTCTGTACTAGGTTTGATCTTCACAACTAGCCAAGACCTTGTATAGATTCTGCAAACATACAACAAATGAGTTACCAAAAATAGAGAAATCATCCATAAATACCTCAACATAATCTTCCACCATGTCATAAAATATAGTCATCATGCATCGTGGCTGGAACATTGCATAACCCAAAAGGGCATACGTTTTAAGGCATATGTCCCATAGGGAAAGGTAAATATGGTCTTCTCTTGATCTTCTAGGGCTATATCTATTTGGATATAGCAAGAATAGCCGTCCAGAAAGCAATAGTACTCCTAGCCTGCAAGTCTGTCCAACATCTGATCGATAAATGAAATGGGATAGTGATCTTTCCTAGTGGCCTCATTTAATATTCTATAATCCTTGCAAATCCTCCAATCTGTGACCATGCGAGTGGGAATCAACTCATTCTTCTCATTACTTACAACTGCCATGCTCCCTTTCTTTGGGACACACTGAACCGGGCTGACCCACTCACTATAAAAGATCGGATATACGACTCCTGCATCTAGCCACTTAATCACCTTCGTCCTTACTATATCTTTCATTACTGGGTTCAACCTCCTTTGATATTGTACAATCGTCTGGGATCCTTCCTCCATTAATATATTGTACATGCAGAAGTCCAGACTTATTCTATGGATATCTGACATTTGTCATCCTATGGATCTCTTTCTCCTTTTCAGAACTACTAATGCTTCTTTAACCTGTAAATCTGTTAGTCCGGATGAAATAATGACCGATAATGTGTCTGCTTCTCCCAAAAATATCTACTGAAGGTGTGGAGGCAATGCTTTCAACTCCAGTTTGGGGGCCTCCTAGTTTGATGGCTTGGGTGGAGGCTCTAAGGATCTCTATAGGGATTTGAACTCCTGCTTTTAGAAGAACATTTTGACCTCATCCAAATCTTTCACCATTTCATAAGTTGCAACATCCCCGCACTGATCATGTCCCACCAATGCTCTTTCCAAGGGATCATTTGGGCTAATCAGATGAAGAGCGGACTCTTGGTCAATAACAGTAATAGCTGACAGCTAATATCAGGTAACTTCATGGCTTTGTAGACATCAAATACTTTCACCTTGTCATAGGCTTTCATAGTTAGCTGCCCTACTGCTACATCTATTAAGACTCATTCGGTTTCCAAAAAGATGTCCAAAAAAAAAAGGACTTCCGCGTCTAGCTCAAAGTCAAGGATTATGAAATCAACTAGAATAATAAGGGAGCCCACTTGTACTAGCACATCTTCCACAATTCCATCTGCCCTCGCCAACGAGCGATCAACTAGCTGCAAAATCATAGTGGTGGGTCTTGGGCTACCCAGATCCAACTTCTTGAATACATAGGTGGGCATCAAGTTAATGCTTTCCCCAAGATCACATAAACCACGTGCTTTAATGGACTACCCAATGGTGATCTGGATAGTAAAACTTCCCGAATCTTTGAGCTTTGTAGGAAATGTATTCTCTACCCGAGAAGTGCACTCCTCAGTAAGTGCAATGTGGCATACTCCATTTGTCTGCTCTTGTTCACCACAATATCCTTTATGTACTTGGCATACTTAGGAATACCCTGCAAAACATCCACCAATGGAAGATTAATGTGTACCTTCTTTAATACATCCATAAACTTTTGGACGCATGCTTCTTCCTTATTCTTCCTCAATCTCTGAGGGAATGGGGGTGGTAGTTGTGACTTCTCAGTTCTTGTTGACTTTCCACTCCCCACTACCTTATCAATATCTTTGGCCTCCTCTATTGATTCAACTTTTTGTGTCGGCTTTTCTGGGACCAACTCCTTCAGTTGTCTTCCAATCCTGGTGGTGACAGTATTTACCTGTTTAGGGTTAGTGTCTGTGTCACTTGGCAACCCACCCCGGGGTCGAGTATTCTGTGCTCCAGCTAGCTCTCCCAGCTGAATCTCTAAAGCCTTTGTAGCCAACTGTTTATTTTTCATGTTAGCTGTCAATTTCACCTGGTAAGCTGCCATTTGAGCTTGGTTGGCTATAATGGTCTTCGATATATCCTTAATATTACTGGATGGAGTAGGCTCATTATTCACTCTAAATTGAGGCTGGAAATTCTCATGTGCCCCCTAGTTTCTGTGTAGACCCTGATTCAAGATTTGCCCTTGGTGACTATTACCTCCCCATGAAAAATGTGAATGGTTCCTCCAGTTGGGGTTGTAATTGTTGCCATACTGCTGACTTATTGCTCCTCTGCGCATTCCCGACAAAGTAAACTGAGTTTGGGTTGGCACCACATGTATCAGCTTAGTGCTCACTGCTACCACAAACTTCGCACCACACTTGCTGGACTACATTGAATGGAGCTTGTGGCTGACCCAAGCTCATGTTACTAAAATGACTGTTCATCTGATTCTGTAACGTAGCTACCTATGCAGCAATAGTTTTGAGTGCGTCTACCTCCAAGAAACCTGCCGCTTTCTTTACCACGCCTCTAGTTGTGTCAGCATTCCATTCTGGGTTGCCTTGTGAAATCCGGTTCCGCAGTGTATACAACTCCTCATACATCTTTTCCAAAGCTTTCCCACTAGCTACAGAGTCTAACAGGATTTTGGTGTGAGGCTCCAAGCCTTCTATAAAAGTAAGTACAACATCATTTGACTTGTGATGGTGAGGATAATCTCTCATCATAGACTTGAACCTCTCCCAAGTTTGGTACGTGTTCTCACCATCTCTCTATTTGAAACTTACAATCTGAATTCTAAGCCTTGTTGTCTTCCCCGAAGGAAAGAACCTGATCGAGAATTTCTTTGCCAGATCATCCCATGTGGTAATTGAGTTAGGTGGTTCAACTTTTGTCCACTTCTTCGCTTCCCTTAGCAAGGAAAATGGGAACAATATAAGCCTCACATAATCTGATGATACCCCCTGTGGGTATGTATTTATCACTGATCTATAGAAAATTTTTTTGGTGCTATTGCACGTCTTCATGGGGTAGATATGTGAATTGTCCGCTAGTATGCAAAAATTGCACCATGTTCTATTTCAGCTCAAATCTACCTCCTGGCTTCAGCCTACGGATGCTAGAGGTAACATTATTCGCGTGTGGGATTTCCACCTCGTGTACTGGTCTAGCTGCCATTACATCAGGCAATAACTCTGTCTGCCTAACTGGTGGATGTTGTTGCTTTTCCAGAATTTCCCTCTGTAGCTACTACAACTTCATTTCTAGAGCTTCTCTCCGTTGCAAATGAAAGTGCCTTTCCAGCTCCAAAAATGGTTCCATCAATTCTTTGTTCCTTGCCAGCGTTCAGAAATTTCCTTGTACCTGCAAGTGTAGCAGCTAAGACCAAGATGTCAACACTTGCACAAAACTTGAAAAACTAAAACTCAAAAATTTCACTAATTTTGCCAGTCCCTGGCAACGGTGCCAAAAACTTGTTGTCGCCCAAATGCACGCAAGTGCACGTGGTCACACAAGTAATATAGTGGCTCTTTCAAGCCGGATATCGAACCCACAGGGACTATGACTTAGTGATTTTTTCTTCTATTTTAGTGTTCAAAAATATTCTACACAAGTGTGTAAGAAACACAATGAATTAAGAGTTTGATAACTAATAATATATAAAGTAATACTAAATGAAGCTAAGAACGTTGATTAAAACAATAGCAAGAAAACTCTAAGGTTAAGGCATGAAATGCAATCATGTATAACTTGTATTATTCTTCAGCTACCTTCTCTTACAAGTTGATGGTTGGGAAAAATTAGAGTCTGGCTATGGTCTTTCGAACCTCTAGCTAATGACCCAATTTTGAACTTTGCAACTACACATTTTTCTGATGCAATAACTCATCTTAGGGATCGTTTAAATTTGTTCCCTTTTGTTACCCGAATATGGCATTACAGGTATATTTCTATCATGCACGCGAATCTTACCTTCGATTTAAATAAAAGATAAGAGCATATTCCCCTAGTCCTCATTCTATCCTAATAATTCTCCTTTTAGATTAAAATTTTGGATTATAAATTTATCTTAATGTTGGCCAAACATTAAAACACCAAAAATCAAGAATAGAAGAACAACAATTCATGAGAGAAGAAAATTGAGCTGAAAATAATAGGAAATTATACAAACATGCAATTAACCTTAACCTCAAAATGAGGTAATTTAGCCACTCATTTGTTGATTAAACATCTACAAACAAGTTTCTATCATCAGAGCAAATGAAATTAAGAAGAAAAGAGAAGAGAAAGAACCCTAGAATTTTCTTCAGCTCAACTGCTGTTTCCAACGTTCTTCCCATTTGTCAGATAATCAAAAATAATAATCTAAATTTTCTATTTGTACAGGTGAAAAAATTCATAGTGATAAACTAGCTCCGTGGCACGGAGCTCATCGCAGTGAAATGGCTCCATGACACGGAGCTGTTTCAGAGGTGCACTGGAAGTTGGGGAATCTTGGAAACCATCGCTCTGTGTCACGGAGATGAACATGCTGGATTTCCTCCGTGACATAGAGCTGTTGCGGACACTCACTGGAAATCTGAGATTTTGGAATTATTAATTAATGTGTCAAGTCTCCTTCGTGACACAGACATGTCACAGACCCTCACTGCTTTGTGCCATCCAAATTTTATCAATTTCTTCTCCTACCCAGGCATAGTGGCACGTTGTTCAACGTTATCAATCTTTAGCGTGACATGGAAGTGAATTTCCAAATATGTTTTTAGGCTCTCCAAAATGTCCATACTCCAACTCTGAGTATCATCCACCACATCAAGATGAAATTTTTGGTCTTATCCATCTACAAATAGTCACAAAACATTTATTAGTCAAAAAACATAATTACATCAAAACATGGAATACAACAGTATTATCTTCAACTAGGCTCCCATATGGTTTAAAATACGGTGTCTGGTCGTATAAATACGCCCAAGATCATTACTGCCCCAGTGTTGACCCTACCGAAAGGATCAGGTCAGTTTGTAGTGTATTCCGATGCTCTCAGAGTTGGACTCGATTGCATCTTGATGATGTAGAGAAAGGTGATAGCCTACACCTCTAGACAGCTCAAAGTTCATGAGAAGAATAGTCCAACACATAACTTGGAGTTGGAAGAGGTGGTGTTCGCATGAAAATTGTAGAGTGGGTCAGATTCCTCTCTGGTTGTCGAAGTTAAGTTCAGAAAGGATGAGGATCCCATCCTGGTTAAGCTAAAGGAAGCGGTTCTCAGAAAAGAGGTTGAGGATTTCTCCAAAGGGGGAGATGGTGTGCTCCGTTACCAGGGCAGGTTGTGTGTACCGGACGTCAGTAATTTGAGACAAAGATACTGGCTGATGCACATAGTTGAAGATACTTCATCCACCCTGGTGCTACTAAAATGTACTGTGGCTTGTGGGATATTTACCGGTGGAACGGCATGAAGAGAGACATCATTGAATTTGTAGTTAAGTGCCCCAACTACCAGCAAGTCAAAGTAGAGCACCAGAGATCATGAGGTATGACTTAGGATATCATCATACCCACCTGGAAGTGGTAAGAAGTGAATATGGATTTTATTATGGGTCCGCCTCGAACTCGTCCGCTACATGATTCTATCTGGGTAGTGGTAGACCGGATGAGTAAGTCAGCACATTTCCTCCCAGTTAATACTACGGATTTATCTAAGGACTATGCTATGCTTTATATCCGGGAGTTGGTCAGACTTCATGGGGTGCCATCATCCATTATCTCAGACAGAGGTACCCAGTTCACCTTGCATTTCTGGAAGTCTTTTTAGAATGGACTTGGTGCCCAGGTCAAGCTCAGCACAACTTTTCACCCACAAACAGATGGGAAAGCTTAGGGGACTATTCAGACCCTAGAAGGTATGTTGAGGGTGTGTGTGATCGATTTCAAGGGCAGTTGGGATGAACACTTGCCTCTTATCGAGTTTGCGTATAACAACAACAACTACTCCAATATCCAGATGGCCCCGTTTGAGGCATTGTATAGTAGGAGGTGCTGATCTTCTATTGGGTGGTTTGAGGTTGGCAAAGCTACTATAATCAGGCCAGACTCAGTTCACGAAGCTCTACAGAAGGTAGAGCTCATCAGAGAAAGATTCAAAACAGCTCAGAGCCGTCAAAAATTTTATGCTGATGTGAGGAGAAGAGAATTGGAGTTTGTTGTGGATGATTGGGTCTATAAGAAAATTTCACCCATGAAAGGGGTGATGAGATTTTGGAAGAAGGGAAAGCTTAGTCCGAGATATGTGGGAACCCTATAGAATTCTGAGGTAAATTGGCAAGGTAGCTTATGAGCTGGAATTACCTTCAGAATTGGAATCTGTGCATCCAGTATTCCATGTGTCACTATTGAAGAAGTGCATCGGGGATCAAACTTCAATTGTGCCATTGGAAAGTGTAGGAGAGAAAGATAGTCTCTCATACGAGGAAGTCCCAGTGAAGATCCTCGACCTTAGGTTCGCAAGATGAGGAACAAATAGGCAGCTTCGGTCAAAGTATTGTGGAGGAATAAGAAAATTGAGGGAGCTATGTGGGAAGACGAAGTAGATATGATAGCTAGATACCCCCATTTTTTCCCTAATAGCGAACTTTCAGTTTGATGTAACAATAGCCTCCTCAAAACTGCTTGTAGTTTGTCTGTTTCAGTTCTTTCATGTAAATGATTATGTGTATGACAAGTGAATTCAATTCAGACTTGTGATTCAGTTAAGAGGTAGTCATTCCGCTAGTTTCCATCTTTCATGATCAGTATTTGTGTATAAAGATTGTCATTCTCTACTTTTCTGTGAGTTTTCCAAGATTTAAGGACGAATGATCCTAAGAGGGATATATTGTAATGCCCTAAAAACTCAAAGACTAGACCCGGAGCTAAAATTAGAGAAAGCTGGAAAATCTGCACCAGGTCACAAAACGAGTCGTTCTATGATGCTTGAGAGGTGACCATTCGTTGTTAAGTGACTCATGGTGAAAACTGGGGACTTAGTTGAAAATTTGGACCATGGGGGTGACCATGAATCATGGTCAACCCCACGAGTCGAGATATGACCCGTGGTCAAGAGCAAATTTAAACCCGCGGAAAAGTTGGGCAGTACACCTAATGACTGGTCACCATGAGTCGTGGTCCATGCCACGACTTGTTAGGTGACCCATGGTAACGAATTGCTTAAGAGTAGGAATGTTAGGCAGTGTACCCAATGGGTCTTCACCACGACTTTTTTGGGATACCACGATTCATGGTGTCACATGTGGGGACTCCAGGG
>JACEIK010009128.1:42462-53156 GCA_018107945.1 Datura stramonium
TTCCCTTTGCACATGTTTCCCTCCTCACCTACGGACAACATACGACCCATAATTCCCTTAATATGACATATAACCATCAAATAATCATCAAAAAAATATTTAGGGTGTAACAGCTATGTCGCAAGTGTATGGGTAGCTTGAGTCATATTCAGGTTGACCGGACTGAAATGATTAAGACTCTACAGTAGTTGGCTGACTTACAAATTTGATTACTGGATGCCGAAGACGGGGGTGTTATTTTCCAAAACATAGCATAATCATCCTTGGTAGCGGACGTTAAGCAATAGTAATATGATGATGTAGAGTTAGTCTTACTGAGAGACAGTATACCACAACAGAAGAATAACCTTTTTGATTGTGGACCCGATGTAGTTCATAGATACCAGGGCCGTCTATGTATACCTAATGTGCTTGAGCTACTAGAACAAATTGTGAAAGAAGCTCATTACTCTCGATATTCAGTACACCCAGGTGCCACGAAGATGTATCATGACCTGAGGCAATTATATTGTTAGAATATAATGAAAAAGTACATCATAGGTCTTGTGACACAGTGTCCCAATTGCCACCAGGTGAAGGTCGAGCACCAAAGGCCTAGAGGTCTAGTGCAGGACATAGAAATTTCAGCCTAGAAATGGGAGGTGATTAATATGGATTTTATTACAAGATCGTCTCAAATGAGTAGGAAGCATTATTCTATCTGGGTAATAGTACACAGATTAACTAATTAATCTCAATTCTTGCTAGTCAGGACAACTTATGCCGCGGAGGATTATGCCAGGCTATATATACTGGAGATAGTTTGCCTACATGGTGTCCCCTTATCCATTATTTCTGACAGAGGTACTTTCACGCCCCACCTTGGGAGGCATGAATGGCACCTGGTGCCATACAGATATCTGAATTGACCTGACTGGGCTTATGCACTTCTGATGCACGCCTACTCTTCAAATTAAGAAAATGACGAGCTATATCTCGATTGTAAACACAGCCTCCGGCCGACAAGGCCTCATAACTACCTGTAAAAAGAAAACAACTGACCAACAACACGCAGTAAAGGGGATCCTATGCGAGCAGACAAGACCATAATACTGTCTAGGTATGTTTTAATGAAAATAGGCAATCAAAACTATATTATAGCCGCCAAGGCTACTAACTAATAGCTAAACTAGGCCCCACAGGACCATCACACAAAAGAAAATATGCATAGGCCCCAAACGGCTAACAAAAAAACTAATACTGGAAATCTATGGCCTGCAAGCCTCTAAGAGAGGAATAATGGTCAGGACAGGGCCCCGACCTACCCATAAACTATACAACAAAAGAACTAACCTTCTTACTAATAACTCTAGGGAAAGAGGAGCTGAATAAACTACTCGCTTGGCTGCTAACTAGCGAGGTCCTGAATTGCGTTTAACTATACCTATAGGAATGTAATGCAGCACCCCAATGATGGGCGTTAGTACAATATGTGCCGAATATGTAAGGTAGTAAATGAAAATGACTTAATAATACTAATAATGAAACTGAAACAATTCAATAGGAGGGATAGAGATTTAACCTGAATAACCTCAGAGCCTGGTGTACAACTAACAATAAATAATGCAAACAAGAACCTTACCTGGCCCCCATAAGCCCGGAAGGTACAACCAGCATAAAATAACTCACCCGGGGCCCTCAATAATCCCTGGCGAGTTCACTTCAATTATATACCACTAACAAGGTCAAAATGAGTCCACAGGTAACTATAGAAAATCTACCAGTCTCCTAGGTCTGCAACCGAGCCCACTCGGCTCCTAATCTATAGTTGTGTCTGAGTTCAGTGGACACCTGATAACTGCACCCTAAGCACCAGGCTCAATGAGGGTTAGCCGATATAACATAAATATAATAGTCCAACAATGGAATGGATGTAATATGGCACTTGAGCCTCTGTGTAGTCCCTTGGGACAACATCTAGCTCCCTGAAGTGATCTATATAGCTCAGTAGGAAACGACACAACTAGTAACCCTAGGGTTGGTCACAGAAGGGCTATATAGGATAGGTTCAATCCCAATTTGAACATGAAATGCTAATCTCAGAAAAATAATAGCAACTAACCACAACAGTCATGCTTCTGGCGTTCTTACATGAGTCTAGGTTGTATTACGACACAACAAAAATAACTTGCCGAAGGAATTTGCCTTAATATACCTGGAATGTTGATTTCTTATTTAATTGGCAATTGTAATTCAACTTTGAATAACTCAGCCAAAAAACCTATCATTTCCCGAGAGTTCAGAAGGGAGAAGTGCTTACCTAATTCTCGGGGCAAGAATCAATTTGGAGCAATTTTGATAACTTTTACTCAACGGAGTTCTGGTTTGCCGAGCGAATTTTCGAGAAATAACTTCGTATAAATGCTTCCCATAGGCTTAGAACTTGTTACCTGAAGTTAATTTACCTTTGGAAAGTGTTTGGTAGCATTATCGGATGAAAGTTGGATGAAAGTTACGTCCTTACTTGCTTCTAGCCAAGTGAGATATTAATGTAATGAGTTACAATTGAACTAAGGGGGTATTTATATAAGTGTTGAAGGTGGACTCGGGGATGAACCGTGCAAGCCAAGGTGCCACAATGCCCCCGCGCCACACTTCACAAAGAGCCAGCAGGCTTGGCGCGCCGCGCTGCTAGTGCATTGTCGGCTGGCGCGTCGCGCTGGCCCTTCAGGACCTATCCTTGCTCGATCCTTCTTCCGAGGCTTTTTCCATATGCATCAAGCTCTCCTTACCCTTCATAAATCCACACATATGCCTATTAACTGTTAACATCCTCTGGGGTTAACATCCTCCCCCCCCCCTCCTTTGGAACATTCGTCCTCAATGTCATCCTCAGGTTGAAAGGAGTTCACTCTGCTAAACAATACTTAGAAAAATTTTGGCAGAGTCTCCTCTATATTATGGACTATCCAAAAACTTGAAACGCAGAAATGTCCAACGTAGGCGCCTTACAGGATGCTATAGACAGCTATTTCACCACAATGAGGTAGCCAACTAACTACACCGATAACATAAGCAGTAAAATAACAACTAAATAACAACATGACCTTTAACTACAAAATCTGAATCAATCCTGGAACAAGTGAGGATATCTACAACTCATGTCATCCTCAGCTTCCCAGGTCATTTCTTCTTTATTCTTGTTCCTCCATAGTACTTTAACATAGGCTACATCTTTAGTTCTTAACTTATGAAATTTCCGATCTTGTATGGCAACTGGAACCTCTTCACCTAAATAATCATTAACTTGAACGTCCTAAACTGGCACAACTGGGGACGGATCTCCTATGCATTTCCGCAACATTGACACGTGAAATACTAGGTGGACAGATTCTAGCTCTAGAGGTAATTCCAGCTCGTATGCCACTCGGCCTATCCTCTGAAGGATCCAATACGGGCCAATAAATCTAGTGCTAAGCTTTCCCTTCTTACCGAACCTCATCACGCCCTTCATTGGCGAAACCTTGAGAAATACCCAATCATCAACCTCAAATTCAAGTCTCTACACCGTACATAAGAATAAGACTTCTAATGCCTCTGGGTTGTTAACAAGTAATCTCTTATGAGTTTTACTTTCTTTTATGATAGGTGAATCATATCAGGTCCAACTAACTCTAACTCCCTTACCTTGAACAACCCGATAAGGGACCTGCATTTTCGCGCGTACAAGGCCTCATAAGGTTCCATCTGAATTGCAGAATGATAACTGTTATTTTATGTAAATTTGATAAGTGGTAAATGCTCGTCCCAACTTCCTCCGAAATCTAGCACATTCCTGTAACATATCTTTGAGCATTTGAATTGTGCGTTCTTCCTAACCGTCTATTTGAGGATGGAATGTTGTACTCAGATTAACTTGTCCCAAATCCTTTTTGAAAAGACTGCCAGAATCTAGCTGTAAATTGTGCCCCTATCTAAGAAATGATAGAGGTAGGGATACCATGTAGTCAAACTATCTCTTTAATAGACAACTCAGCATAGTCTTTGACGGAGAAAGTAGTCCTGACTGGTAAGAAATGAGCTGAATTCATTAATCTGTCAACAATGACCCAAATAGAATTGAATCTAAGCCTGGTATAGGGTAATCCTGTCACAAAGTCCATGTTGATCACTTCCCATTTCCACATAAGCACTGCTACATCCTGAGTTAATCCGATGGGATTTTGATGTTCGGCCTTTACTTGCTGACAGTTAGGACATTGTGCTACAAATTCCGCTACACCCTTTTTCATTCCTAGCCACTAGTATATCTCCTCAATGTCATGATACATTTTCATCGAACCTGGATGAAGAGAGTAACGAGAATAATATACCTATGCCATGATCTACTGGCAAAGTCCTGCTACATCAGGAACACAGAGGCAACCCTTAAATCTCAAGACCCTGTCTCCCATTAATTCAGAAATCATTAATTTGCCTTGCCGAACCTTATTTATGAGCTATACTAGGTTATGATCCTCACATTGCCGCTTTTTCACATCCAAAACCAAGGATGATACTGCAGTATTCTGAATCAAACCCCCATTATCATCTACGTCTACAATCCGGAAGACTAAGCTGGCTAACCGGCATAGTTCTCAGGCCATTTCTCGTTGTTCTGGCCTCAAAGGTGCCAAAAATCCCATATACCTACCACTAAGGACATCTTCTACAATATTATCCTTCTCTAGATGATGCAAAAGATTCATGTCACAGTCTTTTAGTAATTCTAGCCAGCGACGTTGCTGTAAATTCAACTCTTTCTTACTGAATATGTACTGGAGACTCTTATGATTAGTGAAAATATCTACATGCACACCATATAGATAGTGCCTCCACATTTTTAAGGCATAAACCACTGCAGCTAACTCCAGTCATGGGTGGGGTAGTTCTTCTCATGTTTCCTCAATTGTTTAAAAGCATAAGTAATTACCTTACCATGTTGCATCAGAACACAGCCTAACCTAACGTCTGAAGCGTCACTAATGCCGATGTCAATCCATTATTCAACTTATGAAAACTCTGCGCGCAGGCTTCAGTCCACTGAAATTTTGCTGCTTTTTGAGTCAATTTAGTCAAGGGAGCTGACAGGGTAGAAAATCCTTCCATAAACCTCCGATAATACCCGGCTAATCGCAGGAAACTGCGAACTTCTGTTGGAGTTGTAGGTTTAGGCCATGTCTTTACTACCTTAATTTTATGCGAATCAATTTGAATACCAACTCCTGATATAATATAGCCCAGGAAGGCCAAGGAATTCAGCCAGAACTCACATTTAGAAAATTTTGCATATAATTGTCGAGCTCTGAGGGTCTAAAGTACCATCCACAAATGATTTATGTGTTCTACTTCAGAACGAGAGTACACCAGGATGTCATTGATAAATACTATCACAAACAGATCTAAATACAACCTAAAGATGTTGTTCATCAGATCCATGAGCATTGCTGGGGCATTTCTCAACCCAAAGGACATGATTAGGAATTCCAAATGACCATAGCTGGTCCTGAAAGTTGTCTTTGGGATATATTTCTTCCCAACCCGTACCTAGTGATATCCCGACCTTAAGTCGATCTTGGAGAAATATTTTTCCCCTTTCAACTGATCAAACAAGTCATCTATTCTAGAGAGTGGGTATTTATTCTTAATAGTAACCTTGTTCAACTGTCGATAATCTATGTACATGCGTAGGGAGCCACCTTTCTTTCTTACAAACAAATCTGGTGCACCCAACGATGACGTACTCGGTCTGATAAAGCACTTATCTAATAGATATTTAAACTGTTCCTTCAATTTTCTCAATTCAACTGGAGCCATTCGGTATGGAGGGATGGATATATGATGAGTACCTAGTAGCAAGTCGATAGAGAAATCGATTTCCCATTTTGGGGGGATACAAGGAAGTTCGTCTGGAAACACGTTAACCATTCGAATGGACTGTAGAGTTAGGGATTTTGCTTGCGTATCCTGAACCTTGACAATATGATATGTACAACCCTTTTCTATCAACTTTTCTTCCCGAAGATAGGATATGAACCTACCTTTTGGCGTAGCTACACCACGCTTCCATTCTCGCACTACCTCCCCTGGGAAGTGGAATCAAACTGTCTTGGTCTAACACTCTACATTGGCATAACATGGCGCTAGCTAATCCATGCCCATAATTTCATCAAAATCGATTATTTCTAGCTCCACTAAATCTGCTTAATTCTAGGAACCAACAACCTCTATTGTGCAGCCCAATAGATCCTTTTAGATATAATAGAATCACCGACGAGCGTAGACACTGAAAAAGGTCACTGAAGCAATCCTGGCGTTATAAAAACTTATGGGCCACAAATGGGGTAACATAGTACAAGGTGGAACCTGGGTTTATCAAAACATAAACTGAGTGAGAGAAAATGTCCAGCATACTTATCATAATATTCGGCGATGACTATAACTCCTGTCGCCCTAGTAAATCATAAATGTGATCCGGACTGCTACCTGAATTACATGCCCCTGACCTGCCTCAGCCTCTGCCGGCTAAAACTGAGGGCATGTGCCTTGCTGAAGGTGCTGGGGAATATGACCCTGTTGAAGATCTGTCTTGTCGGTCCCGATCACCCTGACCTCTAACTAGACAATCCTTCAACATCACCCTCTTGTACACAGGTGTAATAAGCAGTAGAACCATACTTGCATGCCCCAAAATGATGCCAATTGCAAATAGCACAATGCAACACAGTGAATCTGCTCTGATCTGACCACCTCTGCTGCTGAGAACCTGATGCCTATGAGCTTTCACCGGGTCCTGACTACCCTCGGCGGTTTGATCTACCACCCTACTATTGTTGTGGGAATGGGGGTCTTGATAGCCTACCTGATATTCATGGTCTAGGTCTGCCCTGAAATTATGCCTAGGTGTCACTGGGTCTGGCCCTGCGGTGCTGCTCCTTATTTACCCTTTCTATCTCTCATTGTCACTACCTGATCCCTTCAATACTCTGACTGAAATCTTGAATACGTGCGATATCAATGTCCTCCTATAGAGTAGCTGTAACGCAAGTTTCTATGTACTCTAGAAGTAGCCCCATAATAAACTGATGCACTCTGGCTAGCATGTTTCTATAAAAGCTAGTGCATATCTGGCCGAGGAATCAAATCTCATAGCATATTCCCAAACACACGTTGACCCCTGCTCCAGGTGCAAAGACTGATCTACCAAGCCTTTCAAATTTCTCACAGCAAATAGTGATCTAAGAAGGCCTATGAGAAACTAGATCAAGTCGGATGGAGAGCATCTCTACCTCGACACCTCTCCCAACTCTTGTACCATAGTAACGCTATGTCTCGTAGTCGAAATACTGCTAACTCAACTGACTCTGCGGGCATAACATGCATCACCCTAAAAATCTAGTGTAACTGGTCAAGGAAGTCCTGAGGGTCCTCTTCCTGATCTGTCCCCGTAAACTGCAGGGAACTCAGGGCAAGGAACTCTCGGAACCATCAAACTCCTTGGTCCTTCGGGGAAATTCAGCGACAACTGGTACCATAGGCTGGCACTGAGTGGCCATGATCTGTGCTAACATATAGACGGTGCTCCTAACCTCCTGATCAGATAGTATAGGTATAGGAGCTGCTGGAGGTGGTGCCGACATGTCCTTTACCCTAGAAGACTCCTGGTGTGGAAGAGACTACTGAGGAGATAGAGATGAAGTCTCCCTATTGCCCTCAGATCGGGTTGGCTCTGACTGGGGTACCATGCTAGTGCCCTCTCCTGCCCCAGCAAATAACTTCCGGTCGGTCGTAGTTTGTCGCGTGTCCGACATTTATCTGTAGATAAGCAGAATAAGGTAATTTCAGGGACTCAACGCTGTACAACATATCTCTACAACATGACTAAAGAAGAAAGAAGGGTAACCACACTATTATCCCCTGTAGCCTCCTGCCTATGGAATATGGTGAATAATACACCCATAGACAAGACTCTACTAGACACGACTTGAAGATTCCCCAGGATATGACTTGCTTTG
This sequence comes from Datura stramonium, assembly GCA_018107945.1. NCBI lineage: Eukaryota > Viridiplantae > Streptophyta > Magnoliopsida > Solanales > Solanaceae > Datura > Datura stramonium. The sequence goes on from JACEIK010009128.1 coordinate 50,496, forward strand.
ATACAACATTTGTCACATCCCACCTTGGGAGGCATGACTGGCACCTGGTGGCATATTGGGATCTGAACTGACCTGAATAGGCTTATGCATTTCTGGCACATGCCTACTTTACAAATTAAGAAAACGATGGGCAATATCTCGGCTGTAAACACAACCTCTGGCCAATAAGGCCACATAGCTACTTTTAAAAAGAAAACAACAAACCAACAACAAGTAGTAAAGGGGTCTTATACGGGCCGATAAGACCACCATGTTGTCTAGTTATGTCATAATGAAAACAGACAATCAAAACTATACTATAGACAACAAGGGTGATAACTAATAATGGAACTAGGCCCCACACGGCCATCACGCAAAATTAAACATACATAGGCCCCACATGGACAACAACAAAACTACTACTAGAAATTTGTAGCTACAAAGCCTCTAAGAGTAAAATAATGGTCGGGACAGGGCCCCGACCTACCCATTAATGCAAACAAGAACCTTACCTGGCCTTTTAAGCCCGAAAGGTACAACCAGCATAGAATAACCCGCCCGGGGCCCCCATAAGCCCTGGAAAGTTCACTTCAATCTACATACCCCTAACAAGGTCAATATGAGTCAACCCATCAGAAATTGCTTCAACAGAGATGTTGGGTGAATGANCCCACTCGGCTCCTGATCTATAGTTGTGTCTGAGTCTGGTGGACTCCTGATAACTGCACCCTGGGCACTAGGCTCGATGAGGGTCAGTGATGCTGATACGACATAAAGATAATAGTCCATCCATGGAATGGACTATAATATGAACCTTGGGCCTCTGTATAGTCCCTTGTAACAACATTTATCTCTTTGGAGCAATCTATATAGACCCGTAGGAAACGACACAGCTAGTAACCCTAGGGTTGGTCATGGAAGGCTATATAGGTCAGGGTCAATCCCAATCTGAATAGAAAATGCTAATCTCAAACTAATAATAGCAGCTAACCACAACAATCATGCTTCTGGCATTCTTACGAGAGTGTAGGTCGTATTATGACACGACACGGATAACTTGCTGCACGAATTTTCCTAAGCATACTTCGAATGCTTATTTCTTATTTAACTGGCGAGGTTTAACTTATAATCGACAGTTCTTTCCATCTGTAACCTTTATACTGAGAGAATAGAACTAATTTAAATACTAAACTCAACAAATATTGATAACTTTTTGATAATAATATCAATTATAATTCAACTTTGAATTACTCAGCCGAAAACCTATAATTTCCCGAGAATTCAAAAGAGAGAAGTGCTTACCTAATGCTTGTGGCCAGGTAGGAATCAATTTGGAGCAATTTTGACAACATTTACTCAGAGGAGTTCCAGTTTGCCGAGCGAATTTTCGTGAAAGAACTCCGTATAAATAGTTCTCGTAGGCTTAAGACTTGTTACCTGGCGTTAATTTATGTTTGGAGGGCATTTGGTAGTGCAATCGGATGAAAGTTGGATGAAAGTTGCATCCTTACTTGCTTCTAGCCGAGGGAGATGTTAATATAATGAGTTACAATAGAACTAAGGGGGTATTTATATAAGTGTGGGCGGTGTACCTGGGGGCACCCCGTGCCAGCCAAGGTGCAACAATGCACCTGCGGTATGCCTCTCAAAGGGCCAACAAGCCTGGCGCGCCAAAATGGCCAGTGCACTGTCGGCTTGCGCGTCGCGCTGGCCCTTCATGGCCTAGCCTCGCCCGAGCCTGCTTTCTAGGTTTTTCCACATGCGTCAAGCTTTCCTTACCAATCACAAATCCACGTGTATGCCTACTAACTATTAATATTTTACGGGGGTGTAATAGGTGCTCAGTTCACAACAAACTTTAGAAGTATTTCCAAAAAGGCCTGGGCACTCAAGTAAGACTCAATACTGCATTTCATCCTCAGACAGATGGACAAGCTGAACGCATCATTCGGATGCTTGGAGATATAGTGTGTGCCTATGTGTTAGATTTTGGCAGAAGTTGGGATGATCATGTTTCCTTGATTGCGTTCTCCTATAATAACAGCTACCAGACGAGTATTCAGATGGCCCCATATGAAGCTTTATATGGGCGAAACTGCAGGTCGGTAGTGGGCTGGTTTGAACTCAGTGAGGCAATGTTGTTGGGGCCAGACTTAGTTTAGTAGCTTATTGAAAAAGTGAAACTTATTAGAGATCGACTTTAGACGGCCCAGAGTAGGCAGAAGTCTTATGCAGATGTACGCCATCGAGGGATGGAGTTTTTTGTTGATGATTGGGTCTTCCTGAAAGTATCACCTATGAAAGGCGTCATGCGATTTGGCCAAAAGGGCAAGATGAGCGCTAGATATGTTGGGCTTTACAGAGTTATCCACAAGATAGACAAAGTAGCCTATGAGTTGGAGTTGCTACTAGAGCTAGCGGCAGTCCACCCAGTGTTTCATGTATTGATGTTGTAGAGGTTTATAGGAGACCCAACCCGTGTTATGCCTGTCGATGATGTCCGGATTTCTTAGGAGATAACCTATACTGAGGTCCCAATTGTGATTCTTGATCGGAAAGTCAGGAAACTTCAGACAAAATAAGTCACCTTGGTTAAAGTATTGTGGCGAAGTAATAACATCGAGGAAGTAATTTACGAGGGTGAGGAGGAAATGAAGAAGAAATATCCTCACTAGTTCACGA
>JACEIK010009131.1:0-10593 GCA_018107945.1 Datura stramonium
GGCCCCACACGGCCAACATAAAACTAACTAATGAGTGTAGTCTATAAGCCTCTAAGAATACAAATAGTGGTCGGGCAGGGCCCCGGCCTACCCAAAATGCTATGTAATTGAAATACAGAAATCTCTACAACCTGGCAACTCCGAATAAAAGAAGCTGACCTAACTACGGACTCTGAACAGCTGCTACTGGATATCCTGAACCCTTTCTGTCTAAACCTGAAGGCAAGTAATGCAGTGCCTAAGGGAGGGCGGCAGTACAATATGTACCGAATATGTAAGGCAATAGATAAGCTGATAAAGACTAGAAGTGAATAGAAAGAAGGGCAGAAAGATTAACCTGTACGCCTGCTGATTCGTAATATGCATCTAACCAACACTACATATACGTAAGCTAAGACTGTATAATCACACATTTATAAACTATAACTAGCAGACAAGAATACAACCAAGAACCTCACCTGGCCCCCATAAGCTGAAAGGTACAATCAACACAGAATAACTCGTTCAGACCCCCATAAGCCCTGGCGAGCACATCTATATCTATATACCCCTATCCAGGTTTCTATGACTCCACTGGTACTGTAGCCAACCTACTGATCCCCTGGGTCTACAACTGAGCCCTCTTGGCCCCTGAACTGTAGTTGTTTCTGAGTCTAGTGGACTCTTGATATCTGCACACCGGGCACCAGGCTCGACGGGGGTGTATAGAGCCAACCACAGCATATGAGGACCTGGGACCCCATCTTCGTCCCTTGCGAACGGCATACCGCTCTGTAGAGCGACGCCATCTCGCCCCTGGAGGGCGTCAACATAGCTAGTAACCCTGGGGTTGTCATAGATGGATCCTAAGTGAGGGAAACCCCAACCAAGGTGTTGTACAAACATCTCAATCTATCCACTCAAAAGGTGTAACTAGCCTTCTGGACCTAACGCCACTGCTGCTTGCCCCCTAGGATAGTCTGTAAAACTGCTAGCAGGCACACTATGCACTTGTATCTGATCAGAGAATCCTGATAGTGATCATGATCTCTAATAGTTTGGATTGAATAGGGCGAGATCTGGAGTGTTCTAACATACCTCTGAATGTCCTGCCTGGAAAACTATAATTGATAAACAACCGCGGGGTTGAGAATGACTAACTACTTAGTTTCTCTACTTAGGATAACTGTATGGTTGGTACCAGCCGAACATGCTCTTAAGCGACCGGCCCATAATCCTCCATAGGAACTTTACTGACATCCTTAGCCTATGGTTAGTACTATACTAACATGGTACTACTAGTGCCTTAGACCTCATCTTGGTCTAATCAGATCTTATATTACTTTTCTGGGCGATTCTTAGCCTTATAGGCAAGTTTATATAGACTTAGTCACCCTGGAAATTTGTACCTAAGTACCTTATAAGAACTAGTTGGGGCACTGGCCCAGCCTCTATCTACTGATAAGGTCCCTTTCCTTAGGGTACCTATGGGTCTATTTGACCTGGACGACTGGGCTGGCTTCCTGGGCGACTTATATGATAACTGTTAAGCCTACTAAGACTGACAATCACTAGTAATAACTAATGGGATGACAGGCTGTCACTCATCTCACAAGACAACCTTAGGTTGCTGAATCTAAAACATGACCTTTCTATCTAAATTCCTGGCCCTTGGGTGTAGGAATACGCCAATGGCCTCTACGCGTGCTTTTCGGACAATACAGACACCAAACTGGTAGTTCAACTGCCTAACTGCGCCTTTGCTATTCAACTGACTAGCTTAGGCCTGAAAACCATTCACGAGCTTCTAAGGTTTAGGCCTGACAATAGAATATACAATCCTACTAATACAATGAATTGGAGAATAGAAGAGTTTCTATGACGCTTCTAGCGCGTATCATACTTAACATGTTCCTTCTCGACGAAGGATACTGCAGTACAATCCATATATGTATATGTTTTCTAGCAGCTAACCAGAACTTATGTAACCATAATCTATGGATAACAGCTAATCACAGCATGTCTGATCTCTATATACCAGCAATAGCTAGTTACAATATGTCTAATCACAATCTAATGGTAGCAGCTATCTACAATATATGGAATTGTCATTTCTGTTCTGGAACATAAGTCGTAACACTGTACGACGAGTATACTTGCCGAGGGTTAACCCTTACATACCTCGATTGTCATTTCCTAAATAATCGAAGAGTTTCAACAGGCCTGGCGCCCCGCGCCTCTCAAAGTGCCAATAGGCCTTGCGCCGCGCGCTGGCCCTGTGCGCACTGGTCCCGTCCGACTCCGCTTCCGAGACTTTTTCCACACGCCTCAAAATCTTCTTACTCATCACCAATCCACGTGTACTCTTACTAATCATTAACATTGGTGTAACAATATAGTCATCCAATAGGGATGAACCAGTCGTTTGGATGAACCCTAGTTATCAGTTCTACAAGTAAGCAATCGAATTGATCATGAGTGTAAACCCGAAGTAGTTATGAACCCATGGGAATATTTACCCTAGTTAGTTGCAAATCGTGATAAACAACAACTGATTTTCACGCTTGTTTTACAATTGTTTTTCTATAAACCCCGCAATTTGGAGATAACATACCAAAAGCTTAAATACCGGCATTAGTCTAGTTCTAACCATATTCCCTATGGGTTCGACCCTAACCTCTTTGTTGGGTTCTTTATTGACAATGTCCACTTCATACTTTTTAGGAGTGTGAGTGTTGTAGGAATGCAAGGTCCAATGCAGTTTGAAGGAGAATCATCGCCACCAGGATAAGAGGAGGAGTTTCAATACATGGCAAATCCGATAGGGGGTTCTCAACTCAGGTATCAAGAGGCTAATCAAGGACCTTGGCACCCACGGTAAGAGAATCAAGGTTGGAGAAACCGCAATGTACAGGGATGGCCTGAGAGAAATGAGAGATGGGGCAATAGAGAGAAATAACGTGAGGAGGATCGATACCATCGAAGTTCGAATCCATATGTTCCCCCTCTTAAACCTGAGAACACCCAAGCTCAACTAGGTGTGAGCGATGTAGGGAGCTCAGAAATTTAAGAGATGTTAGCAAGGGTTCTTAAGAGAGTGAATCGACCAATAGCGGAGTCAAGGAATTGAAAGGGGAGGTGTCTAACCTTGCCCAAACTATGAGTTCACACTCAGCTTCCATCAAGCATCTGGAAGCCCAAATGAACCACTTATCCTCTCAAATGAATCCCCGAATGAAGGGAACACTTCCGAGTGATACAATTCCAAACCCAAAGAAAGATAGTCAATGCATGGCCATTGTCACGAGGAGTGGTAAAATGCTTGGAGATGCAAATGTTAAGCCTAAGGAAGTGGTTTCTCCTATGGAAAATGATGAAAAAGAATCTGAGGCGGTGCCAAAAGTACCAAATGGTTGTGATAACATTGAGGCTGAAGATGAAGGAGATGTTAAGGAAGTTACCTCAAATGTTGATGAAGAAGAGGCAGACATGAAGGCCTCAAGTGAGAAAGAACAAGAACCAAGAGTTCCACCTCCTTATCCACAGCAGTTAGCCAAGAAAAAAAAGGATGATCAGTTCAGTAAGTTTATCGACATGTTTAGCAAATTGTCCAAAAATATACCATTGGTGGATTCTTTACTTCAAATGCCCGAATATGCAAAGTTCATAAAAGAGCTGCTGAAGAAGAAGAAGGTTATAGATGTAGGCACGGGAGAGACAACACATCATTGTAGTGCTATGATGATGAGCAACCTTTCCCCAAAACGGGAATATCCGGGTGCCTTCACAATCCCGTGCACTATTGGGTTGTGTGTGTTCAAGAAAGCCCTCTGTGATCTTGGGGAAAGTATAAATCTGATGCCTCTTATAATCTTCAAGAAATTGGGGCTTGGGAATACCAAACCTACATCAATGAGATTGTTAATGGTTGATCGCTCTATCAAGAAACCTGTGGGTGTTATAGAGGATGTATTGGTGAGGGTAGATAAGTTTATTCTACTAGTTGATTTTCTATTCATTGATTGTGAGATGATTGTATAAGTTCCAATCATTTTTTGGAGACCACTGCTCGCTGAGGGTAGAGCATTGGTAGATGTGGAGCTAGGTGAGCTCAAGTTCCGGGTTGGAGGTGAAGAGTTTACCTTCAAGTGTGCCAATCCGCTGAACCTCCCGATGAATGTAAAGTGGTTGGACTACTGCATGAGGAAGATGAGTCGGAGGATGATCCTTCCAAGATTGAATGTTAAATGAGAAATATGTCATGCTACGACGTTAACTAAGGCACTTCTTAGGAGGCAACCCAACTGTCTGCTTTTGAAAGTTCTTAATGTCATTGTTTTTTTTAATTTTGTAGGATTAAGTTGGTGAGAAGCAAGGAGAAGAAGCAAACAAAGCAGGCACTGCGTTAAGACCGGTGAATCGATGATTAAGTTATGCGAACCACCACACGTTTGATCATGAAAGAATAAAACTAGGAACAAAATGGTCAGACCAGCGAAGGCACCGGTGGAACACCGATAACTAGTCGTGAACTATCGCTTGAATACCGGTGCGAGCCAGAACACCTGAGCAGTGGATGTAAAAATGGATAACCACTGGTGTAACGCAGAACCCAATCTGTGAACCACCGGTCAATCGTCGGTACAAGATAGTGAACTAGGCACAAAATCAAGCATGTGATGGTAAGGCGGCAAACCGCCGGTGTAACGTCGGTGAAGGTATATGTTCTATTTTAAAATTGAGACCAAATCATGGACCCACACGACCCCAAAATCTTTTTTCAGCCACCCTAACTTGCCAAAATTCCCTTTTTATTCCCCTAGACTTCCCTTTTTCCACCTTTTAACACTTCCCCACACTCCTTTTTATTTTTCCAACATCCCACCTTTCCATATTCCAAAAACTCCCTCTCTTCCACTTCCCATACAATTAAAACACCACTAACTATCCACCTCCTCCTCAAACCAACCACGGTTACACCTTCTAACCTATAAAATCCCCCCAACCCTTCTACCTAATTCTCACTACACTCATACTCTCCCACTCTACTAGCTAAGTCCCGAACTTTTGCCATTGTTGAGCATTCTCCAGCTTCCACAGTTGGTCTCTGCAAAGCATTTCTTGATAGTGGTAATGTATTCTTAAGTTCCTTATTTTCTCATCAATAGTAATCTGGTTGCATATAAATGTTGTTTTGACATACATCCCCCTTCTTTTTACTGTCATTGTGCCCAACACTTTCATGATTGATATCATACTTGTTGAATGAAGTCAGTTGTTGTTATGTGAAATTAGTGGGGTGATGGAGACTTGATGCTTAGGTGGGTGTGGGGGAAATGATTGTTCTTGTGTAGTTAAGTGAGGTGAAGTCTGAGTAACCCCAAGGGATTAAAAAGATCTAATTTTCCCTATGATAGATTGGGTGACACCATTCTTAAGGGTAAATCATTGTTTTAGACCTTCCGATGTGTGTAGGTAATGTTTTGATATGATGTGAGTGAGTGTTTGAGAATTTTGTATATTGGAGTGCATGGTGAATCCTTGGGGATGACAACTATCGGCATTCGCCGGTCAGGTCTGGCGAAACGCCAATGGAACGTCGATTTGGGCTAAAAGTGGCTTCAGGCCACTGTCCTGACCCCGCATTCCATCGGTAGTTCATGAATCGAGACTGGCGAATCGCCGCTGGAATATTTTCTACTCCAATTCTCTGTTTATCACTGATGGTTCCTCTGCGGTTCGCGGATACCCCCCTGCGATTCACCGGTGCTGCCAGTTCATGGGATGCTAATTCTTCCTCTTTGTTTCTCATTTAAATTTTAGAGTAGTTGTTCGTTATTTCCTTTTATCATTGAAAAAAATACAAAAAGATACATTGTGGTTTCCATTAACATCGTGTTTGCAGAAAATGACTTCATCCAGGAACCCTGGTAAATGCAATGACCTAGCCTTCTCATCCACAAAGGGAAAAGGAAAGCCAAAGGAATCCGAAGTTCCCACTAACTCTCGAGAGGCTATCATGTTCTGTGCGCCCTACATGAAGGGGACTACGCCATATGCAAGGGCCGATCAATCACCGTAGAAAAGAGGTTTGACTTGGTGAGACTGCGCAGTGACCTTCCTAACATCACAACTCAGTTCACAGACAGACAATGGCACACTTTTTCTAATCCTCTACTAGACTATTATCCAAACTTGGTGCCGGATTTTTACGCTTCTTATCAGGATAGGCAAGAGAGCATAAACCACAGAGGCAAAGTCGATGAATTCCCCTGCCTACCTTCAGTCATGGTGCGAGGGGTGGAGGTGGACATCACTCCAACAATCATCAATTATCTGTTCTGGGAGGACAAGATTGACACTGGCTTAGAATACATGGCCAGGATTGCTAACATGAAGAACCAATTCACATGGATAGCTCCTATCATTGCGACAGAACACCTTTCTGGGCTACTATGGGCGAAAAAATTTCTTGTCGTGATCTGAAATTTGAAGCCAAGTTGTGGCTAGAGTTCATCTGTGGCTGCATCATACCTTCCAAAAATGAGCAGCCGGTCAGCTTGGAAGTAGCTATCCTTATAGCTTGCATCATGACAGGGATCCCCATAAACTTTGGGGAGAATGTGGCTCAGCAAATGAAAAGGAAAGCAAATAGGACAGCACCTCCATGCCATATGTCGTGCTCATTTCTCAATTGTGCTTGCAAGCTGGAGTGCCATTGTTCCCAGATGAGACCCCTGTTCCTGCTTTGTGTGTAATCATATTAGATTGGAAAAGGGATGCTAAGGCATCCACAGTCAAGTGGAAGTGAATTCAGGCTTTTGATTTGGCGAAAGGTTCCCTGTCTCATGGTTCTAAGAAGTCTCCACAAGCCTCGGATTTAAATATGCATTACCCAGATGCTTTGGGACATACCTCTAGCGACATACCTATGCCAAGAGCATCACCCCCTCCACCATCTTCCCAATCAAGCGGTCTCCACAAGATGGTGGAAATGACCAACTCTCATGAGAGTTAGCTTCAAAAGTTGGCTAGGAGCCAACCTGCCCTTATCTCCCTAACGGTAAAAAGGGAGATGAAGTCTATGTATGAGAGTCTTACCACACTGTGTAAATGGGTAGATGCTATAGAGGGGTTTTCACCTCTCTCCAAACTAAAGTAAGGGAGTGGAAAAGTCGGACATACGTGGAGGTGCCTGATTTGAGTGCTCTTGATGCTGCAATGGTTACCCTTTCTACAGTTTGAGGCCCTCTAGATGATTTGTTCGAGGGCTTGGGAGATGACGCTGAAGATCCGAGTGATGCAGGCTTTAATGGTGAGGCAGGAGCAGGTGCAGATGATGATGTGGATGATGAAGAGTGACCCACTCAGGGAGTCTCTCGCCCCCTTTATTTTTCATTCCTACATTGGGGACTATGTAGCCTTTAAGTTGAGGGTGGGATGAGTGTTTTATCTGTGGGTCATTTGTGTCTTATCTTGTTGATGTTTTGATGTAGCCCTTGTCAGGATTTTGTTCTTGTTATCTAAGGAAGAGTGGAGAGTCTTTGTCTGGCTTAAAATATTTTTTTAGTATTATTGATGATTGCCCTTGCGGGGCTAGTTGTGTTCATAAAATTTTGAATGAATGAAATGAATGATGTTAGTGTGTTAGTTCTGAAAAATGGGTCCTTGCTTTGAATTGTCAAATGTTGTTTTGTGACCCAAACCCTTTTGGTTCGTCTATGTATGTCACGCTCCACCTTGGGAGGCATGACTGGCACCTGGTGCCCTACTGAGATCTGACTGAGCCTAAGAACTCCTGGTGCAGGGCTAATACTAACTATGGAATCAAGAAAATAATGGGCTATATCTTGGCTGTAAACACAGCCCCCGTCCGACAAGGCCTTATAGCCACCTATCACAGGACAACAGCTAACAAGAAACACATAGCAATAGGGAGTTCTATGAGGGCCGACAAGGCCACCATGATATCTAGTTATGACGAAAACTTAAATTCGGTACTAAACTAAGCTATAGCCAACAAGGCCGCTAAGTATCAGCTAAATAGGGCCCCGCGCAGCCAACACATGAGATAAAACACAATCGGGACCCACACGGCCAACAACAGCTAACCATAGGGAAATAGAAACAATCGGCAAGCCTCTAAGAGTAATACGATGGTCAGGACAGGGCCCCGACCTACCCATAAACTGTACAATCAAAAGAGTAAACCTTCTATTTATAAGCTCCAGAGGAAAGGAGTCGACTCTTCTACTAATCCTAGCTGGAAGCTAAGAGGGATCTGCTCCTCGTCTATCCATACCTGTAGGCAAGTAATGCAGCGCCCCAAAAGGGCATCAGTACAACATGTACCGAGTATGCAAGACAATAACTGTAAATAACTGAATATAAAAGATAGAACGGAAAAGTGACTGAAATAAAAGGGATAAGAGTCATACGTGAGTAGCTGGATTCTCTATTATCTAGTCTATCAATAACTAAAGCAAATAAGAACCTTACCTGGCCCCCATAAGCCGGAAGGTACAACCAACACAGAACAACCCACTTGAGGCCCCCATAATCCCTGGTGAGTACACCTCAATCTATATACCCCTAACAAGGTCATAATGGATCAACTGGTAACTATAGCCGTCCTACCAGTTCCCTGGGTCTGCAACTGAGACCACTCGGCCCCTGACGTGTTTGAGTCTAGTGGACTCCTGATATCTGCACCCCAGGCACCAGGCTCGTCGGGGGTGTGGTGCCTATATAGCGTATGTATAATAGTCCAACCATGGAATGGAATCTATGAGGACCTGGGACCCCATCTTCGTCCCTCGCGAACGGTATGCCGCTCTTTCTGGAGAAAAGTCATCTCGCCCCTGGCGGGCGTCGACACAGCTAATAACCCTATGGTTGGTCATGGAGGGATATATAGGCAAATCAAACCTCAAACAAAGCGTACAATACTAGTCTTAGCTACTAACAGAAACTATTCATGATTAATGTACTTCTTATTCTCTTATTGGGATTTAGACTGAGCTATAATGCTATAGGAACTAACTTGCCGAAAGAATTTTCCTTAACATACCTCGATCTTTGCTTCCTGTTTAGCTGACGAGTTCCAATCTGTATTCAACAGCTCTTCCCAACTGAAAATGTGTTACTAGGAGAATAGGGATTGTTTTAATACTAAATTCAGCAAAAAAGGAAAACTATATATATAAATATTAACTATATTTCAACCTAATGGAACACAGTCGAAAAATCGTTATTTCTCAAAAGTCTAGAAGGGAGAAATGCTTTCTTAAAGCTTGTGATCGTATAGAAATTAGTTTGGTGCAATTCTGACGACTTTGGCTAGGCGGGACGATGATTCGCCGGGAGAATTTCATGAAAATAACTCCGTAGCGATACTCTCTACGGCCTTAAACTTTAACACCCAAAGTTAATTCATATTTGGACCAGGGTTTCATAGCGTAAACGGGCGAAATTTTGTTGAATTCCTAGCTTTCCCTCCTCTCTGGCCGTGTGCACTATTTAAAGATGAAATGAAATGAGACAAGGAGGCCTTATATACATATTTTGGCGGTGGCAGAAGGGCGCCCCATGCTGCCTATCGCACTGCCCTCACCCCGCGTCGTGCCCCTCAACGCGCCAAGGGGCTGGCGGGCTGTACTGCCCAGGGCGCCAAGGTGTTGGCAGTCGTGCTGGCCCTTGCGGCCTAACCTCGTTCGACCCGACTTTCGAGGATTCTTTACACGCATCGTACTCTCTTTGTATATTTCAAATTCACGCGTATGGCTACTATTCATTAACTTTCAGGGGTGTAACATCCTCCCCCCTTAAGAACATTTGTCCTCGAATGTCAACTCGGTTTACTGGGGTTTATCTCTTTTAGGACTATTATTCTAGAAAACTTTTGGCAGAGTCTCTCCTGTAACATGGACTATCTGAAAACCCTGAAACACAGAAAAGTCCAACACAGGTACTTCGCACAGTACTATAGCAACCATTTCACAACCAGACTAGAGTCAACTACATCAAATATACATATATGTAACACCATCATGAAATAATAACTTAATAGATAAGCGTACCTTTAACTGAATAGTCTGATCTAAGGCTAGATCAGATGAGGGTATCTAGTTCTCATATCATCTTAAGCCTCCCAAATCATTTCTTCTCTATTCTTGTTCCTCCACAACAATTTAACAGAAGCGACATCTTTAGTTCTCAGCCTGCGAACCTGCTGATCCAATATAGCTACTGGAACCTCTTCATAAGCTAACTCTTCCGTGATTTGTACATCCTCAACTGACACAATCCGAGAGAGGTCTCCTATGCACTTTTGTAGCATCGACACATGGAAGACTGGGTAAACAGATTCTAATTCTGAAGGTAGATCTAGCTTATATGCCACCTGGCGTATCCTCTGGAGGATTTGATACGGTCCAATAAACCTTGGGCTAAGATTTCCCTTCTTACCAAATATCATTGATCTCGGGAAAAATAGCATGCCCGAGTGATGCCTTATAACTTAAATTAGTCTTGTTTAGCTAAGTAATTTTATACATTTTCATGTAATTTTATATAAATGTGAATATATGTGCTAACCAACATGATTAGTCCTTG
>JACEIK010009131.1:41476-54975 GCA_018107945.1 Datura stramonium
GCTAGCCAGGCACCAGATGTGTCTAGGCCCACCAGTTAGCAGTCCAGGTCCTACTAGGACACCAGGTGCCAGTCATACCCCCAGGGCGGGGCGTGACAGTGTCCCTCGTGGTGAGCCTCAAAGGTATGAATTCTTGTGTTGGCAACGACAAGCAGGCCAAGAGTCATACCCTCAGGCAACGAGTTGTCCAGTCCCTCGTTTGGATTAGCAGTATGATTTTTCCAGCGAATTTAGTAAGGGCTTTTTCGTAATTCCTAAGTTCCTAAGACCTAAACTACGTCTTTTTAATCTCATATTAGTGTGTGTTAATAAGGTTTAGCTCATTCTGAGCCTATCCCTCTCCATGCAAGCAATCCTAGAAGTTTCTAAGGCTGATCAAGCCTAGAAGTTCATCAAATCTCCTTCAATTTCCTTTGTGGCATTTAAGAGGGCTGTGAAATCAGAATTACCCAGATATGTAGGATTATGAATGGGTGTATCCATCCACTCCCATTCCCAATCCTTTCTCAAATTCATGAAAACTCTAAGTTGATGAATCTATGGGGTTTTAACTCAACTTGTGAATCCAATGCAGAACGAGGTTAATTAGAAATTCTGATAATTCATTGAATCATATGGTATCTAAATATATGATTCATTTCTAAGTTTACTATATGGAAAATTTATACCATTCAAAAATGTACAAACTGACTGCAATCTTTTTCTGTCCGTGAAGATCCCACCAGAGCCGTAGAGCGCCTTCTACTTCTAATAGGCCATGAACTAGATCAGAATCATTCTCAATGAGTCCATAAGAAGTGATCCCATTTTTTTAATCGGATCTGGATAAAGACCAAAGATCTTGAGCGATCAATCCGACAAAACAACTCAAAAGATAAAGCAGTATCATTAATATCTTCATGCTCGTTCCAAGCTCGAAGTACCATTTGTAATTATCTAACATGGGTATAATCTATTCATGTTTTTAAGGTTCAATTATGATTCATGGACATTTTTAATTATATTTTCAATTACAATTCATGTTTTCAGAGTTTTACAAATTATGATGCCCAATTATGAAAGTTCATGAAAAAATGAGATTGATATATGTTTTCAAGTATGATGAGGTGTATATGATAAAAGTATGATTTCGAATTGCCCATATCTATATTAATATTTTGACTATCCATGTCTATTTCAATTATGTTTATGTTTTGGCAAGCCCATATGATCAAGTATGTTTCATTATTTATACGATTTCATGTTATTAGCTTACCACATGAATTTTGGAGTCTAGACTCCCACTCTTTTCAGCTTGTGGTATGGTTTGAGCCAAAGCTCCTCATGTTATTTTTTTATATTTTGTATATCATGTTGTGATTCATCTTCATCACTAGATGATGGTTCAGCTTCATTGAAAAACAATGGAGAGCATATACATATTTTTTGGAGTAGTGTCTAGCACCAAGTAGGCTAAGGGTTAGTCAACCCTGTGCCTCAAAACTACGGGCCAACATAAGTATGATAAGATGTTTGGGACCTCCTTTGTGAGCTTCCCCTGCCCCAAGGGGGCCTTCAGCTTGATATCAATATCATGGTAGCGTCCTTAGACCTGGCAAAGCTTTGGATGGCTCTGCCCAGTTGAGTGTGATAGTCGAGACCGCGTAAGCTCTATCATGGTAATGTTGGTTATATGAAGAGTCTACCATTGTTCCTCGTGATTTAAATTATGCATGTTCATTAGTCATCATATTATGTGTTCAGCAAGTTTGACCAAATGTTCAGTTTTACTTATGAATAATCAGTTTCAGCTTTAGCTCATTCGATTCAGTTATGTTTAAATCATGTTTTCAGATACTAGCATGCAAACCCTACTCTCAAAATCTTATGATTAAATGTTTTATGATATGAATGCTTTATGATTTTACTTACATAACAGTTTTCCTTACCTTGCATACTTAGTATATTCCACGTACTGACCGCATACTCTATGTTGTATTGTTTCATGATACAGACTCGGATATTTAGGTTTAGTCCCGTAGTTAACTAGATCCTCAGAGTAGCATCTCCCAGCCAAAGTTAGTAAGTCCTCATCCTTTGAGGACCCTTCTATCAGTTGTATTCAGTATTTTTAGTCTCAATTTTAGTAAATTAGTTAGGGCCTTTTCCCATGAACTCATCAGTATGTAGAGGCTTATTAGACATAGTATGTTTTATGTTTCAATCATGTTATGTATTCAGATATTCAATGTTATCAGATTTTTAGACTTCCTTTATATTATATATGATAGACTTCGACATTATTATGTTGAATTTATATGTCATGTTCATGCCATGGGTCGACTGGCAGCCTCTCGGGGTTCTTTGTTCCGTTTCTTGATCCGGACCTATTTTAGAGTCGTGACACTCCACAAGCCCTAGATTTGAATATGCCTCACCCAGAAGCTTCGAGCCAAACCTCCAGTGACATACCTCTTGGGGGAGCATCACCCCCTCCAACATCCTCCGAATAAAGTGGTTTGTACAAGCTTTTGGAAATGACAAACTCTCATGAGTGTTAGCTTCAAAAGTCAACTAGGACCCTCCCTGCCCTCATCGCCCAAATGGTTAAAAGGGAAATTAAGTCTATGTACCATAGTCTTACCACATTGTGCAAATGAGTAGATGTTGGGGAGGGGGCTGTCACCTCTCTTCGAACTAAAGTAAGGGAGTGGAAAAGTCGGACATCCATGGAGGTACCTGACTTGAGTGCTCTTGATGCCGCAATGGCTGCCCCTTCTACAGTTCGAGGCCCTATAAATGATTTGTTTGAGGTCTTAGGCGATGATGTTGAATATCTGGGTGATGAAGGTTTTGATGATGAGGTAGGAGCGGGTGCAGTTGATGATGTGGATGAGGAGGAGTGACCCACTCAAGAAGTCTCTTGCTCCCTTTATTTTATATGTCTACATTGGGGAAAATGTAATATTTAAGTTGGGGGTGGGATGACTGATTTTCTGGGTGGCCATTTTTGTCCTATTTTGTTTATAGTTTGATGTAGCCCTTGTTGGGCTTTTTTTTTATTTGAGGAGGAGTTGTGAGCCTTTATCGGGCTCATTTTAGTATTGTTGACGATTGCCCTTGTCGGGCTTGTTGTTTTGATAAAATTATGAATGGATGAAATGAATGATTTTTGGATTTTAGTATTGAAAAATGGGTCTTTTCTTTGAATTGCCAAATGTTGTATTGTGACCCAAATCTTTTGTTCACCTGTGTAAATAGTAGAATAGTAATCAAACTCTAAGGGTTTTCTTCATACCACGGTTCTTTCCCAAGGAACATTTTTTTTATTTTCTTTTTATTGTCGAACCATGTTGGCACTTCCCGATGATAAATTGTGAGGCGACTCTCTTAAGCGAAAATGCCATATCTCTCTTGAGTCTTCCATGGATCTAGATTGAGAGGTACTAGCAAAATGTTTTGAGATGTGGCATCAAAATTAGAAATGAGCGATGGGCATTTAAAATGACAAATGTAGCACTCTTTTGTCATACATTGTAGATTCCTTGTTTCGCTTATGAATTCGCATGCTCTAATGTCTTGAATCAAAATCTTGAGATGATAATGACTGTTGTGGAATCTTTGCGTGTGATTCCTTGTGTGGTAAGGATCTTTGTGAATCTCATGCATAGCCTCTTGTCTAGAGCCTTCCCTAAGTGTTACTCAAGGTGAAATCCTAGATGTAGCTGCACTTAGAACATGATTTTAGGCTTTCATTTGACTAGTCACTCTACCCAAAATGACCTCCGAAAATGTCTTCCGTTTCTAGCCAATAATTAGACTTTTGAACTATTTATTCTTGGAAACCACATTAAAAGCCAATGTCCCTTTTTGATCCCCTCTTCTTTGCACCCATCCTCCGTAATTGCTAGTGGTGGGTGAATGAGAAAAATGGAAGGTTCAAAACCCAAAGGAATAGGAAGAGATAAGGAAATCAATGAGTAAGAGGCAAAGTGCCTAAGTTTGGGGGTTTTTCCAGAAAAAGGGATATATAAGAAGCCTAAATCTGAGGTAGTACCAAATTGTGAGAAAATAGAATGAAATGATGAGCTGAAGAACCTTAAGGTACCAAAAGAGAAAAGAAAAGTGAAATGGTATTACCTCTTGAGTAGACAAGGCTTAATGTGATAGCCAAGGAGCTACAAGGAAGGTTTTTGAACAGTAAAAGAGGGAAATGGTTGCAAAAGGATGAATAAGGTGGAGTGATAAAAAAAGTTAGATGGGAAGGGTTAAAGTGTTCACATAAAAAAACTATAGAGGATCTAGTCACTTGAGCCAAATAATTGTCCTACCATTACCCCTAGCCTTCATCATGACCCGCAAGTCCTAATTGATTTTGAGTGTAGTTGCTTTACATTAGTGGCGAATTACATGAAGGGCAAGTCTATGGGTCGAGTTGTGTGCATGAATATTTCTTCTGGGAGAGTGAGTGTGATCATCTTTTTCTATAAATCCCTTGTGTGTGCATTAATTCTTGATAAAGAAAAGGGATTCTCTCTTTGGTGAGTGACATCATTCCTTTTGAGGATACACGTGTATTAAGGTAAAGGTGTGATTGAGGCATGAGTAGTGCGAGCTCTAAGGAAAACTTAAAATGTGCAGTGATCATGAATTAAGATGCTATTTGTATTTCATTGGATATGATATGCCCTTGTCTTGCAAAATGAAAGCATTTGTGAATCATGCCTTTGAATTGTGGTGGCCTCTTGAAACTTTTTCATATAGTTTTTAAGGGAATTTGCTTCTCTTTTTTAGTGAGTTGGTGAGCATTATGGATTATCATGGATTAAGTGGTCATTGATGTATAAAATCTTGTTGAGTGGCATGTTTCCCAACTGATAAGAATTGCATTACTTGAGGACAAGCAATGAATCAAGTTTGGGGATTTGATGAGTTGGTAATTTTTCAAATCATTAAGCTCTTAAGCATAATCTTTAGCTTAGTTTTCAATTCATTTAGATGAGTTTTATGCCCTTTTTGCCTTTTTATGTGAGGTATCTGAGTTGAAGAGAAAGAGCAAGAAGTTGAGTAAAAAGGATGAATTAGGTGAAAATCAGCGCTCTACCGAAGAACACCATGAAAATAATGATCAAATGCAGGTAACCACTAATTTTTGGAGAAAATGCAACCGACTGATGCTGACATTAACAAGAGACTTTCCGATTAAATCACTGACAGATGCTAGATCTTGTTGTACCAAGGAGGAAATTAATTGGAAATGGCGGATAGAAGCCGGTGAACCGCCGAAGAAGTCACTGAATGGTCCTGGAACATCACTGGATTTCCTGAGAAAATGAATGGCAGTTCATGGAATGCAATCCGCGTACCACTTGGTTCTGCCACAAGTAAAAAAAGGTCTGAACATGGAAAATTATTTCTAGCACTAAAAAAAGGAGGTTAGTTTCCCTATTTTTGTATATAGTCAAAGAAAGTACTCTGTACATACTTTTTAGCTTTTTGAACATTCCTTTTTTTTGGTTGATAGAAGAACTCCATTGGAGGAGATTGTCAAATGTTTCTTTTTCTATTTTCATCTTCTTCCATAGCAAGGTATAACCATTATTATAGACATATTTTGAGTTTGATTTTTCTTGCTCTTAGTAATGAAATCATTGAGTTTATTAATAAATATACTCTTTAGTTTCTTAATCATAAGTAGTTAAATCATCAACTAGAAGTGTGTAATGATGAGTGCTTTATTAGATTGAGTATTGGTAGATTCATATCAATATTACTTAGTTAGTGTAAATCTATTGAGTTCTCTCAAATTTATAATTGCTGATCCATAGTTGCAAATGTGGGTCTACTTTTCTTACTTGAGTTCAGCTTAAAACAGAAGAATTCAAGTATTGGGAGGAAATTTGATGCTGGAACTGGATGTGATTGTGTGGAGTTGGGCTAGATATAGCCAAAACCCATATTCATAATCCTAATTAATAGTTGATGACTAGAGGTAGCTCAGTTATTAACCCAAACTCTATTGGGCTAATTAAATATTTTCTTGAGGCTCGAAAGGACTCGAGAAAAAGGCGTCCTGTTGTAAAACATAAGGCACCATCTCGTCTAAAGTTATTTATACTTATTCGCAATAATTTGATAAGCTAGCATATTCTTATTTGATTAGCACCCCATGTACACCACACCACTAGTCTTCACTCACTATTTTTTTTATCAATTTTGGTTATTTTGCTATTTTGGCTGGCTAGTTTAGAATCCATAATATTGTTGACTTCATTTTCCCCCTAAAAACTTACTGTTTTATTTCCCTTGATTGGTGCGAGATAATTCAAATTTTCTAAAACAGCAGTTGCGCAAATCAATCACTAGTCTCTATGGGATTCAACCACGACATCCGTTGGAAATATTTCTTTTGAGCAATGACCGTGTATGCTCTCTCGTTAAAAGGAGTGTAGTTTGGACGTTATCAATTTCCCAATTGAAGATCAAGCCTAGAATTCCTCAATTTCTTCTCCAAATCTCTTGGGCTTTCAAGGTCAAGTGTAGATTCAGTTTAACTAGGTATGTAGGGGTATGAATAAAAATTTCCTTTCACTCTCATGCCCATATTTATCCTTAAGTTCATGAATTCAAGTGTTATTTCAAGTGTATGATCTTATGGGGTTTTAGCTCAATTCCATGAAATTCTCTATGATTTGGTTATGGGTTAGTTCCCTTCATGCTTCAAAATATGTTTTACGATTCATGGGAAGATTTTATATAATAATTGATTATAAATTCATGATTTCATGTTTTTGTAAAATTATTCCCAATTATGCAAGTTTCATGAAAAGTCAAGTTTAGGATCCCTAATTTCAAGTATGATAAGATATCTAGCATGATTGAATGTTTACAAATTACCTATGTATGAGTTCATGATTTTACTTATGAAGCCTATTTCAAGTATACATGATTTCAAGATTTGGGCAAGCACACATAAGTTAAGCATATTTTCATGATTTAGTTTAGTTTTATAATATCGGCTTACCATATGGTTTGGAGTGATACTCCCTATTTTCAACTTATGGTATGTTTGGAGCAAGAACTCCCCATATCCAGATTTTACACTATGCATGTAATTACATTCTAAGCTTCATTGAAAAATGATGGACAACATCTTGCATGTTTTTGGGAGTAGTGTTTAGCGCCGAGCAGGCTAGGGTTCATGAAAACCCTGGGTCTTAGAACTACATGCCAACATAGGTTTATATATTTAATTGGGGCCTCTCAATAGAGTTCCCCCCCCCCCAACAAGGGTCCTCAGCTTGATATCGATATAATGGTAATGGCCTTAGCCTTGGAAAAGTTTCGAATGGCTCTGCCCACTTGAGTGTGATAGTTGGGGCATCACCTAAGCTCTATCGTGATAGTGTTGGTTGTGACAACTCTCTCATTGTTCCTCATAATTTCAGTTATGCATGTTTATGACATATGATATTATGTTTTCAGCAGGTTTAACCCAAATGATCAATTTATAAGCATTTACTTTTGATTTCAGCTATGGAAGGTCATATGATTCTATTTTCAGCTTTGGATTATTTGATGCAAATAAGAGATTCAGTTTATGACTATGTATGGTTTCAGAGATTAACTTGCAGTTCTTACTCTTATAATCTTATAATTTATGTGATGTGCATGATTTCAGTTATACTTACTCAACCTATTTTACTTACCTTACATACTCAGTACATTCCATGTACTGGCCATATACTATATGTTATATCACTTCATAATATAGGTTCAGACATTCAGACTCAGTCTTGCCATTAGCCAAACTCTAGAGCTTAGTCTGGTTCTCTTATTGGTGATTCCTCATCCTTCGAGGACCTTCAGAATGTTTATTTGTGTTACTTTCAGTTTTTGGACTTTTAGTGAGCTGGTTATGGATATGTCCAATCATCTCTTCAGTCATGTTAGAGGCTTTTTTAGACAATATGTAGAATCTCAATTTGTCGGTGTTGACTCTATTTATGGTTTATATGTATTCAAACATCCACGTATTAATGTTTAGTTTACTAGTTTTTGTTAATATATGCTCTTTAATCTCTATAATCATGTCATGGGTCGACTTGGAGCCATTCTTGGTTCTAGGTTCTGTGTCTTTGCCTTGGGTCTTAGCTTGGGTTGTGACACTTCTTCATGCACAAGTTAAGGATATGGAGCATTGCATCATCACTCCTTGGGATCATTTATTGTCAAATGAAAAGTGTAGTTTAAACAAACTAACACTAAATTTTCAAAAAAATTTGCCAGTTTTTTTAAACAACACTATTAAAAACCTTTCAGCTGACTAGAAACATGTATAGAAAGGACTCATAGGGCGTCTAACAAATATAATACCCAAAAAAGTGTGAAAAATAAGTATTCCTCAAGGCCACATAATGAAACAAGAGTTTCTTGGTCTGGCATAATATACCTTATTTCCACTCTTAGATATGTAGATCATATATAGAAGTAAAATTCTAGTTACATTTTACATATATATATATATATATATAACTTCTGTTGGTACTTTAAAAAAGTATGGATATTTTGAGTTCATATAATGTTATTCCAATGTAGCCTGTTCGATATTTTGGCCCCTCTATAGTACCTTAACATAAGCTATATCTTTAGTTCTTAACTTATGAGACTTGGCGATCAAGAATGACTATTGGCACTTCTTAAAATGACAAGTCTTTAATGATTTTAGTATCTTCCAGGGGCACAATAGAGGATAATCTCCCACACATTTTGTAGCACGGATATATGAAATACTGGGCGTACTGAAGCTAATTCTGGAGGTAATTCCACTTCATAGGCTACTTGGCTAATCCGTAGCATAATTTGGTAAGTCGTAATATACAATAGACTTAGCTTCCCTTTCTATCCAAATTTCATGATGCCCTTCATAGGAGAAACTAGTAAAAACATCCAATCATTTACCTCAAACAAAATCTCTACGCCTCCTATCTGAATAAAATTTATGGCGGTGTTGAGTCATTTTCAATCTATACAATATAGCTTAACACTTTTCCATAACCTAGTGAACTAAATCTAGCCACGTAACTATGATTTACCAACCTCAAAACCAGCTAATACGGGACATACATCGTCGTCCGTATAAAGCTTCAAATAGTGCCATCTTAATGCAAGAATGATATTTGTTATTATATGTGAATTCAATTAGGTATAGATGTTAATCCCAGTTCCCTTTAGAATCTAAGGCACACAGTACAACATATCTTTAAACATTGAATAGTATGTTCTACTTGCCCATCTATGTGGAGGTGAAAAGTTGTGCTGAGATTTACCTACATTCTCAAACCTTTCTGAAAAGATTTCCAAAAATATGTCGTGAAATGTGCACCTATATCAAACATTATGGACAATGGATTCCTATGTAACCATACCATCTCTTTAATATACGGCTTTGCATAATCTTTAGCAAAATAACAGTCTTTACATGTAGACAACGGACTAATTTTGTGAGTCGGTCAACAATCACCCAAATTGAGTCATACTTATTGAAGGAGCGAGTAAAAACAATCACGATGTCCATGTTAATCAACTCCTATTTACACTCGGTAATCTTAATATTCTATGTTAAGCCTCTAGGCCTTTGATGTTCTGCCTTGACCTTCTACCATATTTTTTCCCATGTTATCCCACCAATAGACCTATTTAAGATCATGATACATTTTCATGGAGCTAGGATGAATAGGGTACTGTCAATTTTGTGCCTCAGTCATAATCTTTTTCTGAAGTCCTGCCACATCAAAAACACATAATCTGCCTTTGTACCTTAAGGTTCCATCCTCTCCAAGATCAAATCGTGTAATCATATATTGGTGGATCTTTTCTTTATATTGCAGTAACATAGAGTCATCATATTGTCTTTCTTTCACTTTCGCTAAGAAAGATAATTATGCAGTATTTTGGGAAATCACTCCACCATCTTCGGAGTCCAAGAGCTAGACTCTTATGTTAGCTATGTTTTAAATGTCCTTGGATATTTCTTTCTTTTCTATCAACAAACGGGCGCAATTTATGAGGCTAGTTCTACTTTTATATCTGATTTNCCAAGAGCTAGACTCTTATGTTAGCTATGTTTTAAATGTCCTTGGATATTTCTTTCTTTTCTATCAACAAACGGGCCATACTTCCCATGGACATCCAATAGAGGGAATCAGCCACATTAACTTTACCTAGGTGATAAAGGATATCAGCATCATAGTCTTGTAGTAATTCTAGCCACCTCCTCTACCTCAAGTTCAAGTCTTTCTATTTAAAGATATACTACAAACTCTTGTGATCTATAAATATATCAACATGAACCCCGTGCAAATAGTGATGCCAAAATTTTACTACAAATACAACTTCTGCCAATTTTAGATCATGTTTTGATATTTTTTTTCATGCTTTTTGAGTTTCCTAGAGGAATATGGAATCTCCTTATCATTCTGTATTAATATACAACCTAATGCAACACCACTAGCATCGTCATAAACTGCATAATCTTCAGTGCCTTTAGGTAAGGCTAGTGTTGGTGTTGACATTAATTTATCTTTCAGCTCCTGGAAACTCCTTTCATAAGTTTCTGAATGTTGGAATTTAGATGCTTTCTGGGTTAACTGGGTAAGTGGAGCAGATATAGAAGAAAATACCTCAACAAACCTTTTGTAATATCTTGCAATCCCCAAGGCACTATGTGCATCTATGGTGTTGTAGGTCTAGGATGATTCTTTACAACTTTATTTTCCATAATATTCACTCCAATACCCTCACTGGATACTACATGCTCAATAAATGCTACTAAGTCCAGCCAAAACTCACATTTGGAGAACTTGGCATACTATTGGTGGTGTTTAAGGATTTGTAATACTGACCTGACATGATTTGTGTGGTCTTCTTCACCATGTGAGTATATGAGATTATCATCTATAAACACAATTAAAAACAAATCAATAAAGGTCTTGAAAACCCTATTCATAAGGTCCCTTACACGGATTGAAGGGTTGGTGCCACCTTTTATGCATCAATGTCCCTTACACAGACTATGTGATAGAAGGACCCCTTTGATATCAATTTTTTTATCTTAATGTACGAAATATACTTACCAACCAGCATCATAGCATTACCCTTCAACTCCCGAACTAGCACGCTCAGAAAATGGAATTGTACAACCTTAGTTTGGTAGTCAATTGTGGCATAACAAGCATATATCCAATCTATGACCATAATAAAATTAAGTCAACATTTTTTAGCTCAATAAGATATAGATTAGTATCTCTGCTAGCTACTCTAATTGTACAATTATAGTAGGCTCGTCTAGCTGTAACTAATTTGCCAACTAGAATTGATACTGCAATAGTTCTCTTAACCTTTTTTGTTTCACCTTAAATTTCCTAGAAATATATTGAGTAATATATGATAAGATATCCCCTATATCTATTATTGCATACACATAATGTGACAAAAAAGATAATATACATGTAGTGATATCTAGTGAGGCCTCAGAATCCTATCAGCTTGGTGGACCATAAAAGCAGTTATGATTACTGCTTGGACTAGTTCCCCTGCCTCTGCATCTACCTTAACCTACTGATGTTTGAGGGCCACGAGGTAGAGTGGTGCTAATGATAATGCAACTATAGACCTAGTAGACTGGCCTTTAGTATCTCTATACTCTTGCATGAATGACGGATAATGCCTCATAGTGTAGCCAACAACCCCACAATAGTAATAGGTGTTTGAACCATATTGACATAATCTGGCATCTTCCCTACCATATTAGCTACAATAGGATCAAGGTGGACTCATATGATTTGTACCTCCATATGTCTATAGGCCTGTTGCTCAGGTGTTGGCCTCACCCTAACTAACTACCTTGATCATGCCAAGGCCTCAAAAATTGAGATGACGTACGAGCTATCGATTGGGTTGCTGATTCTGCAAGCTATGTTAGCTTCCTACTAAAATATGCTCCACCATTATCCTGATAGCTGCCAACTGTCCTGGCCCTCTTATTCTGATGTCTCTCCCTATCAGCCCACATGTTATCTTTGATTTTCTCTGTTTGTTGCGCGCAGGACATACGTTTAGCAATATCCATCTCTTTACTTAATGCTACTACGCAACAATGCCTAACTAGGTGGGGACTAAGGCCATTATCAAACCAACGTATTCTTACCCTCAGATCGCTGACTAACGCTGGAGCATACCTGGACAATTGCATGAATTTAAGGAAATATTCTCTGGCACTCATCTTACTCTGCTTAATCTCTTCAAACTCATTAGCTCTAGCCTTCCAGATTTGAAGTGGCAGAAAATTCTCCAAGAAGGCCTCTAGGAACTTGTCCCAAACTGCAGAAGGTTCATTAGATCCCCTAGAATCTTCCCACCTATTGTACCAAGCCCCTACAACATTCTTCATTTGATAGGAAGCTAATTCAACAGTCTCTATGTGATAAACATGTATGACCTTCAAAGTCTTTGCAAGACCATCAATAAAATTATGAGAATCCTCTGTCATATTAAACCTTATAATGATTGGTCGCAAAAAAATCTCGGACTCTTGAACCAGTAAACTCTCCGTGAGGAGCTGTGCTGGTAGAGGTTGCAGCCTATCATTGCACCTGTACAACGACTATGAAAGTAAGTAACTGAATCATTCCACTAACATCCTAGTTGGATGAACCAAGTAGTGGCACGTGTGGTGTAGGTGATGGCACAGATGTAGGTGGCACAGGTGCTACTATAGTTGTCGGTGGTGTATAAACCCCTTGATGTGCTCGCAAGTGTACAGGTCGTACAAGTAATATAGTGGCCCTTTTTAAGAGCCGGAATGTCGAACCCACAGGGATTGGTTCAGCGAATTATCAAGTTCAAGTGTTAGTTAAGAGGTTGATTTTAGAAGTTTTCGATAATTTGTAATTAAATGTTGAGGGTCACACAAAATAATCTGGAAGCAATACAAAACAAAACAAGAGTTAAGGCCGGATAATCATGCAATGCTACAATTCATAATGGTTTAAGTATGAAATTATCACTTGTTGTCTCACATAGTTGTAAATGCATGTTCATGGTCTTTCGAGCCTCTAAACACGACAAACTGGCCTCACAACTACATCGTTGAGCGGGGATGTGACAACCTAGTTCGTAGATAATTCAACTACGTGGATGTGGTTTACGGGGTTTATTCTCTTGATTAGGGACTTCCGTACCTCCAACCATTTAACCAAACTTAGCTTCACAGCTACTTCTAGGAGTGGTGGAGTGACAAATCTAAGTTGGAGTCTTGCTATCTTTCCATTTTATCAACCAAGCAAGGAAAATTAGGTATATTCCTATCCTAACCGCGAATCTTATCAAAAGATATGAACTTGCTTCCCACAATCTTATATTCTTGCCTAGGTTTGCTCTTCCAAGCTTTCACCTATGCTTAACCCACTTGTTTTCATGGTGATCAAACATAAAAACAATAATAATAAAGATTGTAAGAC
>JACEIK010009133.1:42384-54957 GCA_018107945.1 Datura stramonium
GCGTTGCACTCCGTGACACGTTGAGTGTTATTTCGCGTCGGGTCACACCGGGTCACCGGGTAACCCGCGCGAAAAATAACTTTAAAACCCTAATTTTTTTTCATTTTCTTCCCACTCACCCATTCCCTCCGCGACCCACACCCAAAATTCCCTTCTCCCCCAACGTGACACGAACCTAAGGATCAAATTCCTTCAAGTTTTCTTCAATTTCATCAAATTAAAGGTATGTTCTTGAACTCTACCTCATTTTTGCTCAAATTTTTGATTCTTTAACATGTTTGGTGGTTAAACCTTTCCCTAAGTGAGAATTAATCTTGAATTCACTTGAGTTATGATTGAATAATGTTCATAGTATCGTTTTGAATATATGAACTCAATGATTGCATGTATGATTTAAATTCTTGCGAAATTGATAGCTAGGGTTGAAAAATGAATAGGAAGAAGACTAAATTCTTTGAAATGTGAAAAAATTGGGTTGTGCATGTTGGGTAAAGTGAAATATAGTGTGATTGATGTTGAATATGCTAAGTAGAAAAGGGATTTTCGGGAAAATGCAATTGGAGAATTACATAGGTTATTGAAAAATTGCTAAGTGTTATGATGATGTAACTGAATTGATGGAGATATTTTTATTCATTGTACGAAGTTTGAGTAGACATAGTAATTGTTTCATCGACTTATATGAATGCACTAAGCATGTTGAATGTTAAGAATTGGAAAATCATGAATGTCTTGTCGAATTGTTTGGATTGCGGCTTAAGACTAAGTGTGGCTTAAGACTATGTGGGTGACCCAATTATACCCAACCTTAGTTGTAGCTAATACGACTCATGCATAACATTGGGACTGTATATGTTTGAATGTACAGGAACAAAGTCGTGACGACAAGATATGGGCAAGGGCGATCCACACGGCGCCAATGTAAAAGGGTGAGATTGGGAATAGCAAGCCCAAAGAAGACCAATGTTCCGCGAGGCCAAAACCGACAATACGGAACCCGATGGGTGATTGAGAGGGGAAGAAGTGGTATGTGAAACATAAAGAAACCAACACTTCCTGAGGAGTGTATAGCACTAGAGCCTACCGACACAGAATTCCCATGATTTACACAAGATTGACACCGTCAGTTTAACTTCATCTTCGAAGAGCCTAGGAGTGCAATCTCCATATTATTCGAGTTCTGGCGCCAACCGGAACTCGACCTTACTTAGTCACACCGTCAAAATCAAGGGCGTGTTGTCACTTTTGATCCCCATCACTAATGCACTGGGGCGGACACAGACAGCTTCTGCTGTCCTTCTAAGAATAACATCACTCCACCCTATGCGGACATCGACGCACTCATGTGGATCCCGTCGACAACCAAAGTGCACAAGGAGAGAGGTACATCGACATTGCCCTACTCAAAATGAACCGGAGGCCCTGATTACCGAAAATTGTGTGGTTCATGCCCGATCACCTGGATGCATGATGATGTCACCCCGGATAGAGTTTTCTTGGTGTATTCCCTGATGAAGAGGATGGAAATCAATGTTGGGGCGTTGATCATCTCCGCCATGAAGAGAGCCCGACCGCACGGGTGGAATAGATACGAGTCTCTGGCCCGCCTGGCCACGTTCCCGAGGGGCCATGATATTGAGGAGGGAGTGTCCTGATTACATCCCACAAATTGACAAAGCCCGCCTTGATTTCACTAAAACTAAGGCATCGGACACTACTCACGGGCCGATTCTCACAATAGCCGAGCCGGCTACGCCGGATGACTGCAGTATATGGCCTATTGTATGGGATGCAGATGTTGCAACAGTATTGCGGTGGAGGCCGCTGAACGCGGAGGATGAGCCGTGGCGTCGAGTTGATTACCCATTCTGTAATGAATGCCCTGCCTCTATGAGGCCCGTATTTAAGTGAGCCCATGATGATGACGCCCTTCTGATGAGGAGACACCGCCGAGAGGACCCATGTTGAGTCGACGAGGATCTTGTGGCGATTCTATACGGGAGACGAAGGCAACTACACCCGATGAAGAAGTTGAATACTTCGATTGATCGTGGAGTTTCACCACCCAACTTTGTGATATTTGAATTATATGAACACCGGGGACAAAGTGGTTCTAGCTTAAGTGTGGGCGGAGTAGTTAGTGCCGCTTCTTTGTTCTGTTTATGTTTTGTTTGTTGTGCTTGTGAAAAATGTGACCTTGTGACTCTGTGTTGTGTGTTTTGTAATTAATTTGGTGTTGCAATGAATGTTGAGCCGCTCAGGAAGTTGTGTTGAGCTGCCGTTGCTGCAGTTGTGTAAATAATTTCTATCTTTTTCTATTGAAATTCTTAAATTTTTGTTGAATTTCTTTATGTTGGGTTTCGGCCTTTGTTTTCTGGGTGTTTTTACCGAGAATAGTCCTATCAATCAAAGTCATAGATAGTGACCTGCCTCATGATGGATGGATGACACCGTCTTAAGGGAAATGTAGTCGATAGAGTAGTTTTTTTTTTCTTTTCTTTCTTTGTGTGTTTCCCAAACGTGTCGCTACTTCATGGTTCGGAATTCTTGCTACGTGTTGTACATGATATTAAGATGCAAAGGTGATTCGTATGAAAGCATGGAAATGTGTAAACATGTTGAGATACTATAGGCCATAGAGTTCGATTCTGTGATCGAGGCTTAATGGTGAATTCTTGTAATTAACATTAAAGAGTCTCGTGAATATGTCTTGAGTCGAGCATGTGCAATGAGTGCGTAGGTGAGGTTTCGCTTTTTATTCCATGCTATCAGAAGCTTCTAGAACTTGCCTGGTGTGTGTACTAAACGAAATTAAGGATGTGGATTGTAGGAAAGGATGTGTAAGTACTTTTGAATAAACCCAAAAGTTTCTCCATATCATACCTACCTTGAATGTACATCCTAGTTAGCCCCATCGTTTTTAGACTATTTTTTCTTCTCGAAGAGGTACAAACCGAGCTTAATCCCTTGTTTTTCATTAGCCGTGACTTGATCCAAACCAAAACTCTTAAGCACTTAAGAAAACAATTTTCCCTAAGTGCAAGGAGTTTTAATTGTGAAAAGGCTAAAGCGAAAGTGGTGAAAGCTAAAGAAAAGGCCAAAAGGTGCACTTGCCGAAATTAAATAAAATAAAGATGTATAACTAATCATTGCTATAAGTCGAAAGTGTGCTTAAAAAAATGGGAACAAAACAAAAGAAAAAAATTTCAAGAATGAGAGGATGAAGGAAGAAACAATGTCCATAATGATGATGGGATGTATTGAAAAGCTCTTACCGGCTACATATTGCTAGCCCAAGATTTACTAGTTCCTTAGCTTACGTTACAACCCGTTAAGTCCTACGTGATCTACATCACGCGTTCTATATTAGTGGAGTAATACACTAGAGGAAAGCCTATGGTTCATACATGATGCATGTGAATTCTTTGGGAGAGAGAGCGAAATCGTGTTCATATACCCCTACATGTAGTGCTTTGGAAATCATATGATGGAAAATGGGGTAATTCTCTTATGTTGTGAGGGAACATGCTTGACGAGATATTAAAATTTGTGTCGGATGTCTTGATCGCTTGATTTGACGCAAGTTTGCCAAGATCGAGAATCCCTTCTGAGTTTAGGAGGTCTTAATATGGTGTACTTCACTGTATTGATGAGACCATGCATGTTTTCGTGATGATTTGCTATGTTAAAATAATCGATATAGCCATAGCTTGAATGGTCGAGCCAAAGTAGCTAAAAGGCAGTGCCAATTGCATGAGATGCGAGAGTATTGTTCGAGGACGAACAAGGTTTTCAAGTGGTAAGTGATCTTGGGCAGAATTCACCCAAGTGATACTCAAATGCTTCATTTCGACTTGTTTATCTATCGTTATGTGTACATTCTCATGTGAACTTTAGCTAAATGTGAATTTATACTAACCAACATGATTAGTGTTGTTTTAAA
The DNA here is from genome assembly GCA_018107945.1 of Datura stramonium. NCBI lineage: Eukaryota > Viridiplantae > Streptophyta > Magnoliopsida > Solanales > Solanaceae > Datura > Datura stramonium. The sequence continues at coordinate 46,328 of JACEIK010009133.1, forward strand.
AAGGAAATTTTGGAAGCTAATATACATTTTGGTGAAAATCGGGAATGGACTTGGAAACAAGGAGTGGAAAATCACAAGGAGAGCAAAGAAAATAGTGCTATTCTACGGAGCCGTGTCACGCTCGCCATCGCGGAGGCATTCTCGCCTTCTGATGAATTCACTTGGTCAAATTCCAAGTGGGGCTCGCAGTTACCTCCGTGACACAGGGGCAATGCCACGCGATGCACTCCATGTCACGTTGGTACAATTACCGGAACCTCAAGTTCCAAAGGGGCGCGACAAAGACCGTGGGCACGCGAGGCAAGGCTCCGCTGGCAAGCCGTGCCACGTTGAGGGGCAATTGCTGGGGAGCCGACTTCCAGCTGAGGGTCCGCGATTCCCCCGTGGCACGGAGGAGGTGCTCCGCGATACACTCCGTGCCACGTTGCTTGTTATTCCGGAAAAAAATTCTCAAGAGTATAAATAGCAGCATTCTTAGGTTTTATTTACATTCGACTGGGCCGGAAGAAGAACGCGGCATGCGTGAATGGTATGACGAAAATCTCTAGGGTTCTTCTTCTTTCTCTTTTATCTCACTGCTTTTATGAATTCTACTTATTTGATGATGATTAATCCACAAATGAGTGGCTAATTCACTTCCTTGGCCGAGGTTAAGAACAATTGTAGTGGAATGCAATTGTTGATCATTTTAGTTTTCATCTTTTCTTCAATGGTTGTTCTTATCAATTCTTGCTTTACTGTATTAATATTTGGCCAATGTTAATGTATATCTAGAAATTCAATTTTGATTTTGAAAAGGAAAGAAATTGTAAAGATGTGAATTGGTAGGATATGATCTTTTCTTAGCCGAAAAATTGAGAAAGATTTACATTCGGTATCGTGAATATATCCTGTTTCCTATTACCACCATGAACCTACATACGCTGTAGCATTTATTAGTCAATTAAGGAATCGGTTATGTGTGGCTAGAGCATGAAATTCTTTTATCACAGAAATGTAGATTAAGGTTCATGATTCTTAAATTGGATAGGAGTAGAAAGATCCAATCCATAGGCAATAATTCTTCACTAGCAACCGAAGAAAAGATTAGCTGAATTGAATTAATAAATTACTTCCCTGCATGTATGTTTTAACCTCAGCTTGCTCATTTCTATTGTCAGACTCAAATTATAATCTTAACTTAGATTTTTATTACTTTGTAAACTTAACTCTCAAAATATTATTTATTTGGTTGTCTGCATTCATAGAGATATAGTTCACTGACACTTAAGTTAATTAGTACCGTAGTTCAGTCCCTGTGGGATCGATTTGGCTTGAATTAAGCCACTTTACTACTTGTTCGACCACGTGCACTTGCGTGTAGTCACCACAGAACCGAACATATACCAACCACTTTCATAATAAATATAATAATTACTTTTATTGTATATCGTCGGAAAGACAGTCAAACTTGGTTATCAATCTAATTTCACATAATTTTTTATTGGTAATTATATAGCACGCGACTTTTGATTTATCCTTGAAAAGAACAGGCCAATGCATTTGAGATGCCGCTATGAGTGTGTTCGGGGAAAGGGTCAGATTAACTTGGGTCTTATTTATGCAATATTACCTTGCATTATTGTAAGAGGCTGTTTCACAACTTGAACCTGTAATTTGGTCATACGACGATAACTTTTATAGTTACGCAAGATGTTGGCTTAAACCTGAAAACCAAAATGAAAATTTGAATTTCAAGAACACCAATAATTTATATATGAGCAAGTAAAGCTTTTGGTTACAACTTTGAGCTGTCTTTATTTTCAAGATGAATAAAAAAGACTAAGAACAGAAAATTTTATTGTTTTATCCCATTTTACTACATTAATGAGATGATAAAATTGATAACATTCTCTACGCTTGCATCTCTTCTTTTCTTGATCAGCTGCACAAACTGGAATGAACTGTGAAATCAAATACTTATTCTATTATATTGGATCTATCACTCATTATTATACGAGAGAATTTTTTTCCTCCTCTTATTAGACAAACAACAAGAATAAATGATGTTATTTTTTTCCTGACTATTCTATTTTAAAAAAATAAAAAATCACTTTTACTAATCGTTAAAATTGGGTCTCTTCTTCAAATTTCTGGCAAACTTTTTTATTTCAAAATACTAAATACTCTATATAACTCTTTATGTGTTTGTGTACTTGATCTTTAAATTGGACTTATCAAAGAAGGAAAAGAATAACAATTTTGTATGACCTTTGTCACCGCAGTTATTTTGATGCGAGATGTCATGTCCTTAAAATTTGATGTTGAACAACAAACACATACAACAAAGAAGTTCTAACCTTACTTTACAATGAAAATAAATTATATTTGGTTAGAAGGTTAGAAATAAACTTAGGCTCGCCTACGTGTCATATAATACAGTCTAGGAATCTCATTTATCTTTTTTCCTATATTTTCTCTTTTCCCTGTCTGATCATTTTAAAAAAAAAAAAAAAAGAAAATCCAACAGTCATGTTTATTCATCCTGATAATTGGTGTCTCTTCCTCTAATAATTTCTGCCAAAACTGCTCCCTTCCTCCCCCTCTTCCTTTTCCTCCCTCTCTGCATCTTCTTTCGCGCCATTCTCTATCTCATCTTAAAAAGTGTTAGAGATAAGTTGATATATCAAATTCTTGAGAATTGTTGATCAAAACGAAATTTTCATTCACGTAGAAAGAAGTTGAAAAAACTTGGCTATAACATTGAATATAGTTTAAGGGATTACTTTCTCAACTGAGGATAAGGGACAAGGATTGTTCTTCTCAATTAGGAATTTCTTCCAAATTTAATTTACTCTTCTCCACTAAGGTAAATCTTCTCCTTTCTCATTTTATGATTTTATTTTATTTACATGCTAGTTGATGTTTCATGTATCTTCTTCCAATTCGTTTTACATCAATGGAGGAATATATAGTGTAGTAGAAAGAAGTTGAAATGAAACTTGGCTGTAACATTTAATTTATATTTGGAAGTACTACCTCAATAGAGGATAGGGAACAAAGATTATTCTTTTCGATTAGAAATCCTGCTCAAATTTAATCCTTGCCACTAAGGCAAATCATTACTTTCCACTTTTTGCGATTTTTAGTTTTTCTTTTATGTTTAGTTGATGTTTCATGTATCTTTAAATTTATATTCTCGTATTCCTGCTTGATTAAACTTTATTACATAATTAAACAAATACATGTTTTGGTTAATTTGTTTCCTATATATGAGACTCATTTAAATTTTCATAAGATATATAAAATTTACATTCTTACACTTGAAAGATTTTTGTAACACATATTCTGCTGGAATTTAAGGAAAATAAGACGCAAAATTTTGACATACAAAAGTTTCAGGTTCTTCCACCGTTCTATTTCTACTAGAATGCAGCCACAAAATGAGTTGGAGTCCTTTAGGAGTTTGGATAGTCCTAACAACAATTATTTATTAAAGAATAAGTAGTGTTTTTTTGAGTTTTGTCACGGTGCTTAGAATTAGAATAATTAGATGCTTAAAAAAATTTCATGATTAGTTCTACACTTTCTTTTAAGGCTAACAACATGAATATCTCCCTTAAAAATTAATCAGAACCACTTTCATAAAAAATACAATAATTATTTGTATTGTCTATCATCGGAAAGATAGTCAAACTTGGTTATCAATCTAATTTCACATAATTTTTTGTTTGTAATTATATAGCACGTGACTTTTTATTTAACCTTGAAAAGAATAGGCCATTGCATTTGAGATCCAGCTATGAGTGTGTTCCGGGGAAGGGTTAGATTAAATTGGGTCTTATTTATGCAATTTTACCTTGCATTATTGCAAGAGGATGTTTCACAACTTGAACCTGTAATTTGGTCATACGGCAACAACTTTTATAGTTACGCAAGATGTTGGTTAAATCTGAAAACCAAAATGAAAATTTCAATTTGAAGAACACCAATAATTTATATATAAGCAAGTAAAGCTTTTGGTTACAACTTTGATCTTCCTTTATTTTCAAGATGGATAAAAAATACTAAGAACAAAAAATTTCATAGTTTTATCTCATTTTACAATATTAAAGAGATGATAAAAATTCATAACATTCTCTATGCTTGCATCTCTTCTTTTCTTGATTAGTTGCACAAACTGTAATGAACTGTGAAATCAAATACTTATTGTATTATATTGGACCTATCACTCATTATTATATNCTTATTGTATTATATTGGACCTATCACTCATTATTATATGAGAGAATTTATTTTCTCCTCTTATTAGACAAACAACAAGAATAAAAGAAATAATTTTTTCCTGACTATTCTATTTAAAAAAATAAAAAATCACCTTTACTAATTCTAAAAATTGCGTCTCTTCTTCTATTTTCCGGCAAACTTATTTATTTCAAAATACTAAATACTCTATATATCTCTTTATGTGTTTTTGTACTTGGTCTTCAAATTTGACTTACCAAAGAAGGAAAAGAATAACAATTTTGTGTGAACTTTGTCCTCGCAGTTATTTTGATGCAAGATGTCATGTCCTTAAACTTTGATATTGAACAACACACACATACACCATAGAAGTTCTAACCTTACTATTAGTCTGCACGACCTAAGAATTTGACTTAACTATTTGCCTACGGATGAAACAGGCCGTCAAATGTGTTCCACTTGAGTGAATAAACAATTAAGTCAAACTCTTAGGTTGTGCTGTCTAACAATTGGTATCAGAGCAAGGTTTATCTTAAACGGTTAACACCTAATATATATTATGATGAATTCTACACCACCCATTGGACACTGTGAAGGGAAATCAACCAATCGACCACCTCTTTTCAACGGATCACACTTCATTTGGTTGAAGGCTCACATGGAGAATTTTATCTAGGTTGAAGACTACGAGCTGTGGGATAGGATCACTACTGGACCTATCATTCCTAATAAGATGATGGATAGAGTCGAAGTTCTAAAAGTGAGGTCTGAATTTACTGCAGATGAATTGGTTGCTCTCAAGAAAAATTCCAAAGCTAAGAACATCCTTGTATGTGGATTGGGTCCTAATGAGTACAACCGGATTTCAAATTTCTCAACAGAAAAACAAATATGGGATGCTCTGATTAATGCTCATGAAGGAACAAGTCAAGTCAGAAAGTTTAGAGTTGCTATGTTATTCACCGAATCTGAAACATTCAAAATGAAGGAAAGTGAATCCTTACAAGAAATGATCACAAGTCTTACACCATTGGTGAATGAATTATCTTCTCTCGGAAGGTGCTCACTACTGAAGAACAAGTTGACAAAGTCTTAAGGGTCCTTCCTAAGGATAAATATGATGTCAAGTTAACTGCTATTTGGGAAGCAAAAGATATTTCCACCATGACTCTTGATGAGTTGATAGGAAACTTGAAGACATATGAGATGAATATGGATGATTCTAAGAAAGAAGAGTCAATCAAAGAAAAGTCACTATCTCTCAAGGCTTGTGATAGTGACGAATCTGATGGTGATGATAAGCATATTACCTTCCTTGCCAAGAAATTTAAAAAAATTCTCAAGAAGGAAAAGGGATATGACAAGAAACGATCAGGTACTAAAAAGAGTTTTGATGAAAAGTCTCTAGTTGGATGCTATAAATGCAACAATACTGATCATATGATCAAGGATTGTCCACTCTAGGAAATTGAGTGGAGGAGAGAAAGAGATGAAAAGGAGAAAGTTGAAAAAGAAATGAAAGAAAAGACAAAGAAGAAGGAGAATTATGCAATGATGGCTACTTGGGGATTTGAATCTGATGAGTCTGACACTGAAGTTAATGAAACTGCATTCATGGAACTAGGAGACTCTGATCTTGAAGAAGATGACAAGAACTCTGAGGTAAGCATCTCTGACCTAAATGAAAACATTCATACTCTTTCTAAAAAGAAACTTATATCCATGATGAATGCTGCAATGAATAAACTCCAGAAAATCACTTCTAATAGAGATTAGTTGTTTAATGCTCTTTCCAGCCTAATATTTTAGTTCATTGATCTAAAAAATAGTAAAGATGTGACAGATAAAGAAAATTGTTCTTTGAAAAAACACATTGTTGAACTTGAAACTGTCAGTGAGAGTCTGAAAATATCCTCATGTCAAAAGGAGGAAGCTGGTGAGAAATTGAGGAAGATTGAGTCTGAACTCCAATAATGTGAAGTTGATTACTCTTGTGAAAAGGAAAAGGTAATAAAATTAAGTCTAGAAGTTTCAAAGATAAAAGGTGATCTTGAGAAAGCAAATAGGCGGACCAAGTCTTCTAGAATTATTAATAATCTAAGTGGGAGGGTTCACAATGAAAGAGCTGGAATAGGCTTCTTTAAAGAATCTAGTGTCACTGAAGATATATATTACTTATGTGGTAAATATGGTCATCCTACAACTGAATGTCCAGTAGCAGTAAGAAGCAGAAATAGGAGTATCCTGTTGGCTAAAGGAATTAATAACAAAACTGTCAGTAGAAACAGGTCATACAACCTGTTTCCACACTGGGCAATAAGAGACTTGATTCATCCCTTTGATCACAAAAGGGGACCAAAGCTTGTTTGGGTTCCTAAAACTAAAAGCTATTTTGCAGGTAAGAGTGAATGGGAGAAAGCATTGGTACATGGATAATTCTTGTTTAAGACACATGACAGGAGATAAACAAAAATTTCTATCACTCACTCCACTAAAAGGGGGGAATGTATCTTTTGGTGATGGAAAAAAGAGTATTGTTACAGGAATTGGAAATATTTGAAGGTTAGAAACAAAGGCTTTGGAAGATGTGTGTCATATTGATGGATTGAAGCATGATCTACTGAGCATATCTCAGTTGTGTGATAAAGGCAACAAGGTAACCTTTACTTCTGCAGGTTGCTAAGTCAAAAGGTTGGATATAAAGGAAATTGTGCTAAGTGCAAGCAAACACAAAAATGTATACAAGGAAGATATCATGGGAATGTCTTATACAAATCTGACTTGTCTTAGTGTAATGGAATGTGATCCCCTTATCTGGCACAAAAGACTGCGGCATGATAGTTTGAAACAGTTGAATAAACTAGCTTCAAAGGACATTGTTATAGGCTTCCCTAAAACTAAGTTCAAAAATGAAAAGGTTTGTAGTGATTGTGTGAGGGGGAAGCAGGTGAGGTCATCATTTTCATCAAAGAATCAAGTAAGTACAACCAAATGTCTTGATCTGTTGAATATGGATTTATATGGACCTATGAGAGTAAGAAACATAGGTGGTAAAAGGTACATATTTGTTATTATTGATGATTATTCTAGGTTCACTTGGACTTTGTTCTTATCCTCTAAAGATGATGCTTTTGATGCCTTTTCTGTTTTTGTAAAAAAGATGGAAAATAAATTAGGCTCTTCTCTAGTTTCCATAAGATCTAACCACGAAATAGAATTTGAAAATCCTAATTTCTTAGAATTTTGTTCATTAAATGGAATAGATAATAATTTCTATGCTCCTAGAACACCTCATCAAACTGGAGTAGTTGAAAGAAAAAATAGGACTCTAGAGGATATGGCTAGAACTATGATGATTGCAAGCAATCTTGCAAAAAATCTTTGGGCTGAAGCCATAAGCACTGCTTGTTACATACTGAATAGATGTATGAGTAGACCTCTGTTAGAAAAGATTCCCTATGAATTACTCAAAGGAAAGAGGCCTAATATTGCTCATCTTAGAATCTTTAGGTGTAAATACTTTATTAATAATGGGAAATATAATCTAGGAAAATTTGATGTGTGAAGTGATGAGAGAATCTTATAGGCTACTCCCAACATAGTAAAGCCTATAGAGTGCTAAACAAAATAAACAAACTGTGTTGAGGAAAGTGTGCATGTTGTTTTTGATGAGTCTTGTGTTATGCTTGAGACTAACATGTAGGATGAAAGCGAAACTGATGAACAATCTCAGGAACAGGTCGTATCAACTGTTTCATCTAATATGGACTCATTGATAGGGGAACAATATGTAATGAAGCTGAGTCATCATCAATGCAGCAAGCAAACTCACATGCAGGAACTTCACAAGGATTGCAGCTGAAAAGCTACAAGTATCAAGATTCACATCCCATTAAAAATGTTCTCACAGATCTCACCTCTGGGATCACAAGAAGATTAGGACTGAAGAACTTATGTGCCTTCAATGCATTCTTATCTAAACTGGAACCTAAAAAGGTAAAAGAGGCTTTGCTTGATGAAGATTGGAATCTAGATATGCAAGAGGAGCTAAATCAGTTTGAAAGAAGTAAAGTGTGGCACTTAGTACCTCCCCCTGAAGGAAAAACTGTGATTGGAATAAAATGGGTATTCCGGAACAAGCTAGATGAACACAGAACAGTTACAAGGAACAAAGTTAGATTAGTGGTTCAAGGATATAGTCAAGAAGAGGAATTGACTATGATGAGACTTTTGCACCTGTTGTAAGAATTGAAGCTATCAGATTACTCATAGCTTTTGCAACTTTCAAAGAAATCACTCTTTATCCAATGGATGTTAAGAGTGCATTCTTGAATGGTTATCTGAAAGAGGAAGTCTATGTGAAACAACCCCCAGGATTTGAAAGTTCTGAATTTCCTAATTATGTC
>JACEIK010009134.1:8036-23678 GCA_018107945.1 Datura stramonium
CTTACATGGTACTGGCTATCACACTCAAGTGGACATAGCCGTCTAAAGCCTTGCTAGGGCTAAAGACGCTACCATGATATCGATATCAAGCTCAAGGCCCCTTGGGGCAGGGGAAAGCTCACAAAGGAGGTCCCAAATAATCTGATCATAGCTACGTTGGCTCGTAGTTCTGAGGCATAGGGTTCACTGACCTTTAGCCTTCTCGGTGCTAGACACTACTCCCAAAAATATGCATATGCTCTCCATCGTTTTTCAACGAAGCTGAGAATCGTCTAATGACGAAGCGGAATAATCATATACATACATAATCTGAAATATAACATGAGGAGCCTTGGCTCAAACCATACCACAACCTGAACATAATTAGAAATCTTGACTCCAAAATCATATGGGAAGCTAATTCGTGAAATCATAAATAATACTTGAACATATGGTCTTGCCCAATACCTAAACATACTTGAAAATACTTGTTTCACTTAAAAACATGGTCATAAACATTGGTAACTTAGAAACATAAATTTCTCATAAATATCTCATCATACTTGAACATATTTCATAGATCTCAACTTTCATGAACTTTCGTGGATGGGAATCATAATATATAAAACTTGAAAACATGATTATAATTGAAAACATTGTAAAACTTGTCCATGGATCATAATTCAGTAATAGAAACATGCTTAGATCATACCCATGGTAGAAACATAGGAAAATTCATGCATTGGGTTAAAACACCATAGGATCAACATATAAATTTTCATGAATTAGAGAGGGATTGGGCATGGGTGTGAACAAATTCACCCATTCATAACCCTACATACCTGAGAGAATTTGATTCTACAACTTCTTTGATTGCCTAAGGAAGAATTGAGAAAGAACTTGGAAAAATTTAAGCTTGATCACATCTCTAGACTTCTAAGCTTGCATGCATGAATAGGAATTGCTTGGAATGAACTTACCCTTCTTAAAACTCACTATTCATAGATTAAAACGTCGTAGTTTAGGCCTTAGGATCATGAGAATTATGGAAAAGCCCTTACTAAACTCATAGGGAAAAACAGACTGCTAGTCCCAGCGAGGGATTAGATGAGTCATTATTATTGGTCATGAATCGTGGCTGCAAGTTGTCAAGTACACTGTCAAAATCTCATTGGGGCTCATCATGGGAGACTTAACGAGTCGTTACTGGTGGACACGACTCGTTGTCACCTCTCGTTTCCCTTACTTCCCAAAATCCTTTTTCCTTCCACCAACCTAACGAGTCGTGGTGCTGACCACGACTGAAACAACGAGTTGTGGTGCTAACCACGACTCGTGTTCATTACTATGATGACCCAAGAACCTGAATTCCAACTTAATTCCAAAACCTTACCATGATTCACTTAACGACTCATGGTCATCCTGACAGGTCACAGGATGACTCATTCTGTGACCTGGTGTAGAAAATCCTATTTTCTCTGTTTCAACTCCCGGGTCTAATATTAGGGTTTTTTGGGTATAACAATATCTCTCCCTTGGGAACATTCTTCCTTGAGTATTAAAAATCATATAGAAAAGCAGAGAAACGCAATCATCATATTCAAGTACTAATCATATAAGTTAAAAACTGACGGAATGACTACCTCCGCACTGAACTACATAACTGAACCGATTTCATGAATCTTACTTACACACTTTTAATTCATGAAAGAAATTGGGGCACATGAAATGAACATGAAACTGAATAGAGTGTTAAGGAAAAAACTAATACCTCAAGTTTTAACTGAGCCGAAAGGGAATACATATGGGTATTAGCCATCATATCTTCTTAGGCATCCCATGTAGCTATCTCAACATGCTAATTCCTCCATAAAACTTTAACTGAAGCTACTTCTTTGTTTCTTAGCCATTGGACCTGACAATCAAATATATCCACCGGAACCATTTCATAACTAAGACTGTCTTTCACACCAACACTGTCCATCGGAACAACTAGAGCTGGATCACCCAAACACTTCTTTAAGAGCGATACATGGAAAATTAGATGAACTGAAGCTAATTATGTGGGCAACTCCATCTCATATGCAACCTTGCCAATCTGTTTCACAATCCAGTACGTGCCAACATAATGGGGACTAAGTTTCCCTTTCTTTCCGAACCTCATCATTACTTTCATAGGAGACACCTTTAGAAACACCCAATTATCAACTTCAAAATCAAGCTCTCTCCTCCTCATATCTGCATAGGACTTTTGGTGACTTTGAGGTATTTTCAACCTGTCCCGTATAAGCTGAAATTTCTCCATCGCCTCATGGACTGAATCCGGTCCTATCATTGTAGCTTCCTAGACTTCAAACCAACCAATAGGCGATCTACACCTCCTCCCATAGAGAGCCTCAGACGGAGCCATCTGAATGCTGGAATGGTAGTTGTTATTATACGCAAAGTCAATGAGAGAAAAATGCTCATCCCAACTACACTTGAATTCAATCACGCATGCTCTCAACATGTCCTCGAGATTCTGAATAGTCCGCTCCACCTAACCATCAGTTTGCGGATGAAATGTTTTACTGAGCTTGACCTAAGTACCAAGTCCCTTTTGAAATGACCTCAAAAACTAGGAGATAAACTGAGTACCTCTGTCTGATATCATGGACAAGGGCATTCCATGCAACCTAACTAGCTCTCGGATATATAGTTTGTCATAATCCTTCGCTGAGTCAGTAGTTTTGGCCAGTAGAAAATGAGTGGCTTCGGTCATCCTGTCCACGACCACCCAAATGGAGTCATACTATCGATGAGCACAAGGAAACTCTGTGATGAAGTCCATATTAATCTCCTCCCATTTCCAAGTAGGGATACTAATCTCTTGAAGCACACCTCCCGGTGTTTGATGCTCAACCATCACTTGTTGATAATTTGGACACTTAGACACAAATTCCACAATGTCCTTCTCCATGCCATTCCACCAATAGATTTCCCATAGGTCACGGTACATCTCAGTGGCACCTGGATGTATGGAATATCTGGAGCCATGAGCCTCGTGCAACATCTGATCTCTCAAGTCATCAACATCCGGAACACACAAGTGACCTTAATATCGAAGCACACCATCTCTCCCTTTGGAGAAGACCTCTACCTTCTAATTCTAAACGGCTTCCTTTAACATTACCAAATAGGGTCCTCATCTTTTATTACTTTTACGTTAGTCACCAAGGATGATTCTGATCCGTTTTGAATGATAACTCCACCATCGGTCGAGTCAACAAAACGAAATTCCAACCTTGCAAGCCGATGCACATCCTTCACCAGCTCCTTCCTCCCCTCATCTACATGGGACACACTCTCCATAAAGAGTCCATTGAGTGCGTCTGCCACTACATTGGACTTACCTAGATGGTAAAGGACACCCATATCATAATCTTTTGGTAGCTCCAACCACCCCCTTTAGCGTAGATTTAGATCCTTCTGGGTAAACACATATTGTAGGCTCTTGTGGTCCGTAAACACATCTACATGGACCCCATACAAATAGTGTCTCCAAATCTTCAAGGAAAATACCACCATCCCAAAGTCAATATCATGGGTCAGGTAATTGTTTTCATGAACCTTCAGCTTTTTGGAAGCGTATGCTATAACTTTACCATGCTGCATCAATACAGAACCAAGGCCGATCCTAGAAGCATCACAATACACCTCAAACCTATCGGTACCCTCAGGTAGGGTTAACACCGGTGCTGAGGTGAGTTGATTCTTAAACTCCTGGAAGCTCCTCTCACAAGTGTCTGACTATTGAAACTTCACTTTATATTGGGTCAATTTGGTCAATGGCACAGTAATAGATGAAAACCCCTCAACAAATCTCTGATAATAACCCGCTAAGCCTAAGAAGCTCCTGATATCTAAAGGATTCACCGGTCTAGGCCAATTCTTCACCGCTTCTATCTTCTGGGAGTCCACCTTCATGCCCTCACTTGACACCACATGGCCCAAAAATGCAACTGAGTTCAACCAAAACTCACACTTGCTGAATTTAGCATATAATTGGCAATCCTTAAGAGTCTGTAGCACCACCTTCAAATGAGCGACATGCTCCTCTTCGCTCCGAGAGTATATCAGAGTGTCATCAATATACACGATCACAAACATATCCAAATATGTCTTGAATACCCTGCTCATCAATTCCATAAAGGATAAAGGAGCATTCGTTAGTCCAAAAGACATAAATACAAACTCATAATGACCATATCGCATCCTGAAGGCTATTTTCGGGATATGACTCTCCCAAACCCTACGATGATAGTATCCGGACCTGAGATCTATCTTTGAAAAGCACTTAGCACCCTGAAGTTGGTCAAACAAATCATCCATTTTGGGGAATGGATACCTGTTCTTGATGGTGACCTTGTTCAACTGTCGATAATCAATACACATGCAAAGAGAACCATCTTTCTTGCGGACAAAGAGAACTGGTGCACCTCGTAGGGATTTTCTCGGTCTAATGAACCCCTTATCTAAAAGGTCTTCCAACTACTCCTTCAACTACTTTAACTCAGCTGGGGCTATTATGTAAGGAAGAATAGATATAGGCTGCATATCGGGAAGAAGGTCAATACCAAAATCAATATTCCGCTCGGGAAGGATTCCTGGTAGATCATCTGGGAAGACTTCCAGATACTCACATACTACTGGAATTTACTAAATAGTTGGGGTTTCGGATGTAGCATCCTTAACCCTAACTAGATGGTACATGCAACCCTTAGATATCATCTTTCTGGCCTTAAAGTAGGAAATGAAATGACCTACAGGCATAGCTGAGCTACCCTTCCATTCTAAGGCTGGCTCACCCAGAAATCAAAACACTACCGTAGGGGTTCTACAATTAACTGAGGCATAGCATGCAAATAAACAATCCATGCCAAGGATAACATCAAAGTCGATCATGGATAACTTTACTAGATCTACTGAGGTGACTTTTTGAAGGACTGTGACTTGAAAATTTTCTATACACCCATCTAGCTACAACTGAATCACCCACTAGAGTAGAGACTGAGAAGTGTTTTGACAAGATTTTGGGACTGATTCCCAAACTACTAACCACATGGGGCATCACAAAAGACTAGGTAGCCCCTAGATCTAACAAATCATATACATCAAGGTGAAAACTTGTAACATACCAGTGACTACATTTGGGGAGACCTCCTACTCCCGGCGGGATGCTACAACAGGAAATCTATTTTGGCATTGTCTGCCACCTATGCTAGTAGAAGCCCTCTACTTGGATGGGCGTACTGGTGGAGCTGCTGAACTGGAAGCTTGACCTCAGGCCCTATCATGGCCTTGTCTAGACTAGGTGGCAGACCCCGTCAGCAGTTCCACCCGAAGCAAACACCTGTACCAGCCAAACACTGACCCGTGTTTCTCTGGCCATACCTATCGCAAACTGGGATATTGGAATCTATAGGCCTGCTTCTCTGGCCTATAGAGCCTATTGTCCGTTCTCTCTGTTCGTGCCTAGATCTAGATGGCACACTCATAGCCGATGATGTCGGGGCTCGCGATCTCTGGTGGAACTGCTGACAGGGTCCGCCATCTGGTCTCTGCTAAGAGAACCCATAACTGTCTGTCCTAGCCCTCTTGGCATCTCTCTCTCTCTCACATGCACCGACTCCACTTAATAGGCGTACAAGAATATTCGAGGAAAATCCATATTCGGATGAAGCATCACAATTTGACAATCCTTGTCTAGATAGTCCGCCACCCCATGAACAAACCTACTCACTCGAGCACTCTGATCAACCATAACACTGTGGCGTACTTGGATAGACAAGTGAATTCTAAGGAATACTCCTGGACCGTTATCTTTCCCTGCTTTAGATTCACGAACTCGGCAGCCTTCAGCCCCCGCATCTCGCGAGGGAAGAACCGATCTAGGAAAGAAGCATGAAACTCGTCCTAACTGATAGGGCCTACTCTGACTTCACTACTACCTTCCACTATTTGAACCAAATATGCACGACCCCCTTTAATTGATATGAGTTCAAATCAGCACACTCCTCCCCAGTCACTCCCATAGCCTAGGTGTTCTTCAGAATCTCATCAATAAACTCATGTGGATCCTCGTCCACCCTAGACCCAAGGAACTTTGGATGGTTCATCGTTAGGAAATATCTGACTTGTGTTGCCGCCGCATTCCCGTTCTGAGGGATATGCACTATTGCCTTCTAATTGACCTGGGCTATAAAGGCCTATGCTAGCATCTGAATGGCTGCCTTGAATTCAATGTGGGCAACCAGCTATGGTGCATGGTGATCATAGGCTTGTGGGGCCTGTTGGTGCATGTCCCTATTGCCATACTCGTCGACATTTCTTGTAATGCCCCAAACACCCTAAGACCAAATTCGGGAGTTGAAATGGAGAAAATAGGAATTTCTGCATCAGCTCACAGAATGAGTCATCCTGTGACCTGTAGGGTAGGCCACGAGTCATAGAGTAACTCATGGGAAGGGTTCGATCTTGGTTGAATAATTTGGGAAATTGAGTGACCACGGGCGTGACCACAAATTATGGTCAACACACGAGTTGTCAGGTCAGCCGGGGCCATGGATGGTTAAAAATGAAGTAAGTTGGGCAGTGCACTTAACGGGTCCTTACCACCACTCGTTTGGGAACACCATGAGTGATGGTGTCACCGTGGTGACCTTTTGGTGATTTTTGGTAGTGTTGAGCACAAGAGGTGACCACGAGCCGTGGTCACCACTAACGACCCGTTATGTGCCCCGTGGTCATAGTAGTGGATTTTTGGGTAGACTACTTCACGAGATGGAGCACGAGTCATGGTCACTGGGCACGACTCGTCCATTCCCTCGTTGGGACTAGCAGAGTGATTTTTCTGCGAGACTTTTAGGGGCTTTTTTGTAATTTTCTAATTTTCTAGACTCTAAACTACGTCATCTCGAGCTAGTCTAGGAGGTAGTTAAAAGGGTGATCGACATTTTCCTCTAACCCATTCTCTCGATACTTAGACTCAATATGCAGAAACTCTCAGGTTTAAAACTAGAGCAATTGATTTCTTCTCAGATTTTCAAGGAATTTTCTTTGGGATTTCTTCACCAGGTATGTGGAAATTCAACAAGGGAATAGTTGTTGCCTTATGTCCCCAAAATATTCATTATTTTCCTCTTTCAGTTTAGCCCAGTGGATTCAAAATGTAGAAGATTTTCAGACTTATATCTTTAAAATTTCGAGTAGTATATTTCTTATGATTTTAACTGCTTATTATTCCCTATTTCTAGAAATTTATGAGAATTGTGTCTTGTGGAATAATTTAGCCCTAAGTCTTAGTTCAGTAGAATTTAGGATCTTGCGTGTTGGACTAGTTTCCTTGTAGCTTCATTCTAACATATTTGAAATCTCCATATTATTAGTGTATGTGGAAATTTTAGTCAGATATTTACATGTCCAGTCTCAGTCAAATTATTAGACCCAGTGTTCTCCAGAAATGTCAGCTGATCAGTTTGACTATAATTAAATTTTGAGGTGTCAGTGATGCCTCCTAGTTATTAGTATTTAGACTCAGACAACAGTTATCATATTTTAGCGGTTCTTTAGACGGTTACGAAGCTCCCAGATAAGCATCTCTAACTAGTCTTAGGACACCAATCTCTAAATTTGGTTCGATAAGACTCTTAGGGTACTCCCAGATAGTATCCCTGACTTAGTCTTGGTCCCCAGTATCGAGCTATCCGCTTGGTATTAGTAGTCATGTTAGGACTATCCAATGGGAGTAGGACTTAGCACCGAGAGGGCCGGGGTTCCAGCGCACCCACATTCCCAGAACTACATTGCCACCATAGGTCTTACTGGCCTTATGGCCCCACATAGTGATTTTCACAATTCATGCCTTTATGCCCTGGCAAGGTATATTGGGTCCTACCGATGGGGTGTGTTCATCAGACTCCACATTTAGCTCACGTGGTTATATGTCGGTTATAGCATCTCACACTAGTAAGTTCAGTTCAGTCTCAAATTAGCTCAGTGAGAACAGCTTCAGACTACTCAATTCAGATCAGTTCAGTACAGTTCATCAGATTAGTATCTTAGATTTAGGGCATGTCTTTGACCATAAGACAAGGCCATTTTGACCATCTTAGTGTATCACAGGTTATTCAGTTTCAATACTTCAGTTGGTCATTGCATGTATTTATAGTTCGGTTGTTTTATTCTCCTTGTTAAGGTTTCTCTCACTTACTTAGTACATTCAAAGTACTGCGCATACCTTTTAACTTGTATCATTTTATGATACAATTGCAGGTTCTCAGTCTTAGCACCGTTAGCAAGTCTCGCTTAAAAGCTTTCAGCTGCATCATTGGTGAGTCCTCATCTTTCGAGGACGAGGATTATTTCTGTTCAGCTATATTTCTTTCAATTAGACTTAGAGTTAGTTGGGGGCTTATCCCAACAACTCATCAGATATATGGCTTTTAGATATAGTTAGAGAATCATATTTTTAGTTTGTTATTAGTTGTATAAAACTTTATGACTTGGTACTTCTTCTAAAATGTTTGATTTTATTGTTTTAAAAATTATGCTATGTTTTTACTCAGAATGCCAGTGTTATGATAGACAATGGGTTGACTTGGGGTACTTTTGACTCCAAGTACCGTGTATCGTCCAGGGTATACACTTGGGGCGTGACAAACATTGTATCAGAGCACTAGGTTTAGGGTATACTAGAATGTCTGAAAGTCGCATCGAGTAGAGTCCTTTTCATGGGTGTGAAGCGTGTCACACTTATGACGGGGAGGCTACTAGACGTTATTAGGAAAACTCCTTTTCGTTCATACTCGTTATCATGCATTGAAGTTGTCTCCTATAAACGTTCTCCAAACTCATGCTATGTTTCATTTCAGTGAAAATCATGCCTCCACAATGTGCTAACGGAAGAAGGGTCGGCAACGCTCCCCAACCTGCCCCACCAACTTCAGCAGCACCTCAGGACGACCCAATGTCCTCCGCATAGTTAAAAGCGTCTATACAACTACTCGCACAGACAGTCAATAATCAAGTGAACCAGTAGGTGGTTCAGGTCAATAATAATGGGTCCGCAGTAGATTCCTGGGTTCAGGACTTCACCCGGTTGAACCCTCCAGCTTTCCATAAATCTAAGGTGGGAGATGACCCATAGGAGTTCATGGAAGAGATCAAGAATATCACTCGAGTTATGGGTGTTATGTCCTCGGGGAGTGCCGACATGGCTGCCTTCCTTGACAGATTATTTTCTTGGGAGCTCAAGAAGGCTAAGGTGGTTGAATTCATGAATTTAAAACAAGGAAATTGGACGGTTGAAGAGTATGCACTAGAGTTCACAAGACTGCCTAAATATGCTCCAGAGATGGTAGCTGAGCCAAGGGCTCGCATGCTGAAGTTTTTTAATGGAGTATCGAACTTGGTCCTCAAGGAGTGCAGGGCTAAAATGCTTATCAAGGATATCGATCTCTCCAGCCTCATAGTTCATGCCTAAAAGATTGAGGGAGAAAAACTAAAGGATTTGGAGTGGGAGAACAAATGGGAAAGAACTGGCTAGTCAAATTATGGCCACCAGAGATCTGGTGGTAGTATCCGCCCACAGCAGCAGAGGGATCCAACACCCACTTTAGCTAGTGCCTCTACTTTCTGGTCCCACAAGGATCGGAGGGGTGGGGCATCTGGCTCATAGTCAAAGAGTCATAGTGCCAACAACTGCTACAGCTACCCAGCTTACCCTAAGTGTGGAAAGAACCATCCAGGAGAATTTCTTCAGGGCTGAGAGGGTTGTTTTGGGTGTGTGTTGCTTGGTCATCGACTTAGAAATTGCCCGTCGGCAGGGCGGGGGAGATCACAATCCACCAACTCAGCAGCTCCAGCAGGCTGACCAGCTCAGTAGGGAAACATTTTAGGTATAGCTGGCGGCCAACACCAAAATTATTTTTATGCTTTGTCCTCTCGTTAGGATTAGGAGAGCTCACCTGATGTGGTCATGGGTATGTTACGCCTTTTCCATCTAGACATTTATGCCCTACTAGATCAAGGAGCCACTTTTTCATTCGTGACTCCCTATGTAGCTGTCCAGTTTCATATCAGTCTAGAAGTCCTCTCAGAACCATTCTCAATCTCCACCCTAGTTGGCGAGTCAGTTAGAGCTAGCCATGTGTATAGAAACTGCCATGTCTCAATTTTGAATAAGGTCATTCCAACTAATCTTGTAGAGTTAGAAATGGTTGACTTTAACCTCATTCTTGGCATAAATTGGTTACACTCCGGTTATGCCTTAGCCGACTGCAAAACTACGTTCGTCATGTTTCAGTTCACTAATGAGCCAGCTTTAGAGTGGATGGGCAGTAGTTCAGCGCCTAAGGGTCGGTTTATTTCCTACTTTAAGGCCAGAAGGCATAGTTCCGAAGGGTGTATTTATCATCTAGTTCAGGTCAAAGATTCCAGCTCTGAGACCCAACATATCCACTCAGTTCCAGTTGTCAGCGAGTTCCCTGACGTGTTTCCCCAAGATCTTCCTAGAATCTTTCTAGAGCGGGAAATAGACTTCGGCATAGACCTTCTTCCAAACACTCAGCCCATCTCAATTCCTCCTTATAGAATGGCTCCAGCTGAGCCTAAAGAGTTGAAGAGCAGCTAAAGGACCTTCTTGATAAAGTTTTTATCAGACCAGCATCTCTCCCTGGGTGCTCTTGTACTATTCGTGTGAAAGAAAGATGGTACCCTCAGAATATGCATCGATTACCGTCAGTTGAACAAGGTCACAGTTAAGAACATGTATCCCCTACCTAGGATTGACGACTTGTACAATCACCTTCAGGGATCCACTTGTTTATCTAAGATAGATCTCAGGTTGTGGTATCATCAGCTAAGAGTTAGAGAATGTGACATATCGAAAACAGCTTTCAAAACTCGATATGGTCACTACGTGTTCGTGGTTATGTCCTTTGGACTCACTAATTCCCCTGCAGCTTTTATGGACCTGATGAATAGAGTCTTCAAGCAGTATCTAGACATGTTCATCATTGTGTTCATTGATGACATTCTTGTATATTCCAGAAATAAGGAAGAACATGCTAATCACCTAAGGATAGTACTTCAGACACTCAAAGACCGCCAGTTGTTCGCTAAGTTCAACAAATGCGAATTCTAGTTGAAGTTCGTGACTTTCCTTGGTCACGTGGTCTGCGGTGAGGGTATTTAGTGGATCCTCAAAAGAAAGCAGTGGTGAAAGACTGGCCCAGACCTAGCTCCCCAACCGAAATTCAAAGTTTCTTGGCCCTAGCCTATTATTACCGATGATTTATGGAAGGTTTTTCCTCTATTGCATCTCCTATGACTAAGTTGACTCAGAAAAAGTTGAAATTTCAGTGGTCAGATGCGTGTGAGAATATTTCCTAGGAGTTGAAGACACGGCTCACTACCTCTCTAGTTTTTACCTTACCAGAAAGAACAAATGGGTTCGTCGTGTATTGTGACGCTTCCAGAATTGGACATGGTTGCGTGTTGATATAGTGGGGTAAGGTGATAGTTTGTGCCTTCAAATAGCTCAAGGTTCATGAGAAGAACTATTTGACTCATGACCTGGAGTTGGCAGCGGTGGTATTTGCATTGAAAATATGGAGGCACTACTTGTACGGGACTCATGTGTATGTTTTCACTAATCA
Source organism: Datura stramonium (assembly GCA_018107945.1). Lineage (NCBI taxonomy): Eukaryota > Viridiplantae > Streptophyta > Magnoliopsida > Solanales > Solanaceae > Datura > Datura stramonium. Next base: position 19,715 of record JACEIK010009134.1, read on the forward strand.
CAAAAAACTTAAGTATGTGTTTAATCAGAGAGATCTAAATCTTCGTCAAATAAGATGGTTGGAGCTACTGAAGGATTATGACATGAGTGTGTTGTATCACTTGGGAAAAGTCAATGTGGTGGTTGATTCCCTAAGTAGAGTGTCTATGGGGAGCATGGATCATGTTGAAGAGGGAAAAAAGGAACTAGCAAAGGATATCCACAGGTTAGCTTGGTTGGGAGTATAGTTGGTTGATATAGCTGAGGGCGGAGTAGTTGTACAAAGTGGATCAGATTCCTCGTTGTTAGTTGAAGTTAAGTCAAGGCAGCGTGAAGATCCCATACTACTTAAATTGAAGGAGGTGGTTCACAGAAAAGAAGTAAAGGCTTTCTCCCAAGGGGAGACGATGTACTCCGTTACCAAGGTAGGTTGTGCGTATCATGTGTGGGTGATTTGAGATAGCAGATGATGGTTGAAGCACGCAGTTTGATATATTCCATCCACCTAGGTGCTACAAAGATGTACCACAATTTACGGGATATTTATTGGTGGAACGGCATGAAGAGAGACATCACAGAATTTGTAGTTAAGTGCCCGAACTGCCAGCATGTCAAAGTAGAACACCAGAGATCGAGAGGTATGACTCAGGACATAAGCATACCCATATAGAAGTGGAAGAAATAGATATGGATTTTATTACAAGTCAACCTCAGGCTCGTTGGCATCATGACTCAATCTAGTGATAGTAGACCGGATGACTAAGTCAGCACACTTCCTCCCAGTTAAAACTACAGACTCAGCCGAGGATTATGCTAGGCTTTATATTTGGGAGTTGGTCAGACTTCATGGGGTTCCCTTATCCATTATCTCAGATAGAGCTACCCAGTTCACCTCTCATTTATAGAAATCTTTTCATAAGGGACTCGGTACCCAAGTCAAGCTCAACACAGCTTTTCACTTGCAGACAGATGGACAAGCTGAGCAGACTATTCAGACCTTGGAAGATATGCTGAGAGTGTGCGTGATCGATTTCAAGGGTAGTTGGGATGATCACTTGCCTCTCATCGAGTTTGAATACAGCAACAGCTACCACTCCAGTATTCAGATGGCCCTGTTTGAGGCATTGTATGGTAGGAGGTGTAGATCTCCAATCGGGTAGTTTACGATTGGTGAAGCTACTCTAATCGGGCCAGACTCAGTTCATGAAGCTATGAAAAAGGTACAGCTCATCCGAGAAAGGTTGAAAATAGCTTAGAGTCGATAGAAATCCTATACTAATGTGAGGGGGAGAGAGTTAGAGTTTGCAGTAGATATGTGGGACCCTACATAATATTGAGGAGACTTGGCAAAGTACCCTATAAGCTGGAATTACCTTCAGAGTTATCATCTGTGCACCAAGTGTTCAGTGTGTCGCTATTGAAGAAGTGCATCGGTGATCCAAAATCAGTTTTGCCACTAGACAATGTGGGAGTGAAAGATAGTCTCTCTTACAAAGAGGTCCCAATTCAGATCCTTGACCGTTAGGTTCATATGATGAGGATCAACGAAGTAGCTTCAGTTAAAGTCTTGTGGAGAAATCAGCGTGTTGAAGGAGCTACATGGGGAGCCGAAGCAGATATGATGACTAAATACCCACATTTATTCCCTTCTAGGTCAGTTACAATTTAAGGTATCAATTTTCTCCCTAAAACTCTATTTAGTTTCATGTTTAGTTCATGTGGCCTAGTTTCTTTCATGTCAATGTAAGTAAGTATGACTCATTGTAATGCCCCAGAAACCCAAAATCTAATTCCACGACTTAAATCTAGAAATCTCGAAAAAGCTGCAGAAAAAGGTGCAGGACGACTCACCTAACGACTCGCTAAGTGACCCCACGACTCGTTAGATAAGCCACGAAAAGGAGGTTTGAGATTTTAGAGAAGGGAGGTAGTGTACCCAACAAGGGACTTCACGAGTCGTGGTCACTAACCACTGACCACGACCCGTTAGGTCACTCGTGGTTAGGCTTGAGTAAGAATATGTGTTGTTAACAAGTGTACTTGATGATTGGGGACAATGAGTCGTGCTCCCTAGTAATGACTCGTTATGTCCCTCGTTACCAGCCTTATTGAGTTTTAGCCAGTGTACCTGACGGTAGTGACCACGAGTCGTGGTCAGCCACCACGACCCGTTAGGTCAGTTAGTAGTTTTTCCCAGTGAATTTCTAAGCACTATTTAGTAATTTCCTACTCTACCAAGCTTTAAACTAAATCATTTTAGTAATAATTTCAGACATTTTAGTGGGGAAAACGGCTCACTCTTTATTCCCCACTCTCAGTTCTCAGAAACATCAAAAGTCTTCCTCTCAAGAATACGCCAAGTAAGACTAGGGATTCTCATCTCTTGCAGCTGTTCAAGCTTCTTTTCCAGAAGGATTTTAGTCAGGTATTTGGGAATTCGACAAGGAGATTGTTCTCCCCTTGTTTCCCCTTAAACTCTTTCCCTATTCACTATCAGTTCTAGCCCTGAGTTTTTGAAAGTGAAGATATTGTTGTCATACCATGAATAATTCATGTGGAATCTTAATCTATGTTTATTGTAGTTAATTTCCACCAGTTGGTGACCAAAATGATGCCAATTCCAGTGAAGTAGGATTTTAGCTTACTTTTGCATTAGAAACTGGAAATCTGTATATGTACTACATTATTGAATCATGCCTTAATCTTTAAAAGCTAGGGAATTCCTACAGTATTTGTACGTATCATAAATTCAGTTAAAGGTTTAATTAGTCAGTCTCATCCAGAAATTTATTTACTTAGTATTACTCAAGAATGTCAGTCTAGCCACAGTCATATTTTTAGCAACCTCCGGGTTGACCAGAATAATGTCAGATGATCAGTTTGACTCTAGTCTTTTCCTGATGTGTTAGTGGTGCCTCCCAATTATCAAAATCAGACTCAAAATTTAGTTTTTGTCCATTAAGCGGTCATGAAATTTTGGATATACAACTCTCACCAGCCACCTGACCCCAATTCAGTTTACAGTTTGTTCTTAGATGGTAACGACTCTTCCAGATAAGCAGCTCTGACCAGTCTAGAACCCAGTTTCAGAATCTAGTCTGATAAGACTCTCAAGCTGCTTTCAGTTATATGTCCTTGACAAGTCTTAGACCGCAGTTTCAAACTATCACCTTAGCAGTTCAGTATAGGTTTCAAGTGGGAGCAGAACTTAGCACTGAGCGGGTCGGGGTTCTAGCGCACCCAAGTTCAGAGAACTATGTTGCTATTGTAGGTTAAAGTTTTACTTGGCCTGATTGTCCCAAAATTTTTATGATAACCCAGTTCATACCTTTATACCCTGACAACGTATATAGGGTCCTACCGCTGGGGTGTATACATCAGACTCTACGTCTAACTCACATGGTTATATGTCATTTAGAGACTCTCCCACTAGTCATTTTAGTTCAGTCTCAGTTTTTTTTATAGTTCAGTTAAGTGTGGTCTCTCAGACTAAGTAATTCAGACTTTGGGCATGTCTTTGACCATCAGACAGGGTCATCTTGACCATTTAAGTTTACATCAGTAATTTAGTTCAACTTACCTTTTGTTCATTGCGTTTCATGTCAGTTTAGACTTTATATTCAGATATGTTTTCTCCCACTTACTCGGTACATTCCAAGTACTAACGCATCCTTTTATGTTGTATCTGTTTCATGATACAACTGCAGGTTCTTAGACTCAGCATCGTTAGCCGTTGCAATTTAGATCCTCCTCCGCTGCAGCTAAAGTGTGAGTCCTCATCATTCGAGGGCCTTGCTTTACTTTCTTTCAGTTGAGTTATTATTTTTAGTTAGACTTAGAGTTAGCTAGGGGCTTGTCCAAGCAACTCATTAGTTAGAAGGATTTCAGACATAGAGTTAATTTCAAGCTTCTAATGTTTAAATTTTAATATTTTGTTCTAGTTTGTCTTCTCAAATGCTCTTATGATGCCATTTCAAAGCTTACGC
>JACEIK010009135.1:11336-35396 GCA_018107945.1 Datura stramonium
CTATGGATTTTTATCATCTTTTGAGATTTAAATTGATTATAATATTGTTGATTTTTTATCTTCTAAAAATTAAGACTAATTATGCATGACCCATGATGAATCGATTTATGATCTATTATCCCATCGATGTTATTTCCGAGCCCAATATGAATTATGTTTGAATTATGAATTTATTATGTTACCCATTATGATTTTACGAAGCTCAAGCTATATGCATGATGTATAAACATGTATGAATCCTATTAATCATGAATTGTTTTTTGGCAGGCTCACGGGCCTCATGTCATGGCTAGATCACATATGTTCAAGCATGTTTACGAATATCATTATTTAACTAGCCCATGATTTCATTCATATTTTACTATAAGCACTACATATGTTTTGGTAGTAGTATAAAACACCGAGTAGGTTGGCTGCTCAAGTTAAGCCCCAAATCTCTTGAACTACGTGCCACCGTAGGTATGTTGGGACCCCTTTCATGTTAGACCCTAGCCCAAATGGCCCTTTTCCATGGTGATATCACACTTTCATGGTTCTACCCTTGGCAAGCTACGAACACCCTCCCGACTAGGGTTACAAGTCGGGCTTCACGCGTGCTTATATGGGGTATGTCGGTTTAGAGAATCTTCCACTATTCCTCACGATTTATGCATGTTATGATTATGTATACTATCTCAAGTCATGTCCAATAAAGATATCCTTTTATGATTATGATTACGATTGTGTTACGAATGTTTTGAAAACCTTGAGCCTTATGTTATGTTATGATGCTTATGATATGAGCATGATGTCCTACTCTTATGATCATTTATGAGTTTTATATGTTTTAAATGTCTGTTTTACTTACCTTGCATACTAAGTACATTTCACGTATTGACCGCATAATTTATGTGCTGTATCATTTCATGAAAAAGGACTTGACTCTTAGGCTCACCCTCAGTAGTGCTTCAAGATTGATATCAGCTTATTGATGGGTCCTCATGTTTCGAGGGCCATATGTTCAGACCCTATGCTTTTCTTTCAGTTTTGAAACTGTTGGGTTAGTTGGAGAGTTATCCCATCAACCCGTCTCCCATGATTAGAGGCTTTTCAGACTATAAGTTGTACTCAACTGTCATGTATCGATCATGTATTGTATTTTCTTCATTACTATGACATCCTTACGTTCTCTTTACCTTAATTCCTCCGCTCATGTTATTGAATTAGATGTATGCTCATGCCATGGGTCGTCTTGGGGTCTCCCTGGGCTCCTTGTCCCGTATCTATGATCCGGGTGTACGTTTGGGTGATGACAAAACCAAGGTCGGAACCAGTATAGAATAATTGCAATCAGAATGGGTATAGAGATAGAAGCCAAGGTCTTCAGCGCGAGGGAGATTTCAGAACGAATAATGGTTACTGCAATGACCTAACTGGATTGTATATACCTCATAATCCACGTGAGGGGGAGACTGGATAGTTGAAGTTAGAGAACCTGATGGCTGAGATGCTAAAGAAGGTGAGATCCACATAAGATCAAACTGAAAGACATCTATAGTGATATATGAAGCATGGGTCAGAGAGTGGAGTCACATGTTATGGCTATCAAGAAGATCGAACAGCAGCTAAGGCAACTGTCAGCATCTATGAGCCCTAGGCAAAAAGGTACACTACCTAGAAACACAGTTTAGAATTCAAAGAATGATGGTCACTACATGGCTGTGTTGACTAGGAGTGTAAAGACCCTGGTTAACCCCCCTCTGCTGGTTATAGTTGAAAGGAAGAAAGAAAGCATGACTGACGATGAAGAACATTTTGTTGAGAAGGAGCATAATGAGGATGCTGAGTTGGTTGAGGCTCCAAATGTTGAAAACAGGCTTGAAGTTGATCAAGGAGAAAAGCAAGGAGCTACACAAATTTACAAGGTTATTCCACGACCACTGCCACTGTTCCCTCAAAGAATGAAGTAGAAGGAGGAGAATGGTATGTTTTAGAAATTCTTGTCAATGCTCAAATAGTTATTTGTAAACATACCATTGGTCGAGGCATTGGAACGGATGTCGGGATATGACAAGTTTATGAAGGACCTTGTGATAAAGAAGTGTTCTGTGAGCTTTGAGCCCGTCAATAATGTGCATCATTGTAATGCTATAGCCTCATGGGTCCTTGCCCAGAAGAAGGAAGATCCAGGTGCCTTCACTATTCTAAGCATGATTGGCGATGTTGAGTTCGCAAGGGCACTCTTAATTTGGGAGAAAGCATCAATCTAACATTGTTGTCTATGTTTAAGTAGGTGGGCCGGGGAGCCCCAACATCGACTACCATACGGCTACTGATGGCCGACAAAACTATGAAGAAGATTGTGGGAATCCTATTCGATGTGCTTATTAAGGTTGATAGATTCATATTCCCAGCGGACTTCATGATCCTTGATTTAGAGGTTGATGTTGAGGTCCCCATAATTTTGGGGAGACCATTCCTTACCACTGGGAGAGCCTTAGTAGATGTGGAGACTGGCCAGCTGAAGTTTAGGCTAAATAAAAAAGAGGTCACCTTCAATGTCTGCCGGTTAATGAAGCAGCCAAAGGAATACAGAGTTGTCTTAGCAATAGATGAATCTAAGTTCCTTGATGAAGCCATAGTAGTAAAGAAACTTGTGTCGTGTCGCGACGTTAAATCAGGCGCTTCTTAGGAGGAAACCCAAGTGGTGGTTTGGTGAATTCTAAGTAACCGAACCACCTGCGTCGTGTCGCGATGTTAAATTAGGTGCTTCTTGGGAGGCAACCCAAGTTAATTAACTAATATGTGTTCAATGTGCAGGGGAAACAAAAACAAGTGGCAGAAAATTGCCGAAAAGGCAGGTGCTATGGGTCTTAGTACAACTCATAAGAGGGTTTGTACGAGCTGTAGCATGAGTCGTAGTGAGAATCAAAGATAAATTTCAGTGCATGAGTTCAGGGTACGGTTGGTCCTATGACTCGTAAGCTCATTGTAAGGGACGTAGTACTCATTGTGGCTATGAACTATGCAAGGCATGGACCATAATGGAAGAAAGACGTACGAGTCATAGTACGAATCGTGCCCCCATAGTATCTGTCATAAGATATGATCGTAGGTCCACAGGTAAGTTTCTCAATCTCTTTATTATGGGTCCAAGGGATGAGCCGTAGGACCTTCCTATGACTCGTGCTCTGAGGGTTTTTCTTGTTGTGTTTCTTTTCCCTCAAGCATGTTGTCTAGTTAAATCGACATGTTTAGGATTTTATTTTTGTGATTTTTTATTAATTAGAAAGTATCTTAGGAGTACTAAGACAATAAATTGCAATAGTTATGGATTTGTAAAAAAACTTGACCCTGTTTAAATTTTTTTTGAGGATTAGTTGTGTACTTGTGATTGCATGCATGATTTCTGTGGATCTTTTTATCTCATTTAGTGTATTAGCATGTATAGTTTTTGTTAAGACATGAATAAACCGGATAGGTAGAGTGAATTCAAGTCATGTACCATAAGTGAGTGAGGTCTAATACCTAGTTCAATACTCCATAGGAGATCTAGAACTTGCCCGGTTGGTCTTTGCATAGGTTTTAGGATGGTTTTTAAGGAAAGGATCATAGGCCCTTTTTGTTTAGCCCATTTTTAGCTTAAATGATCCTACCAAAATGATATGATTCCCTTGATCCCATTTTTGAGCCTCAAATAGATCATTTTTATTTGATTAACCAATTAATGGTACCCATTTTTATAATGAACCTACTTTGGCCCAGGTCCCTCCTTGGACATTGTGAACCTCAACATAGACAAAATGCCTAAGTTGAGGGTGGCTAGAGTAGGGGTGTATAAATAATGGGAAGGTGAAACTGGGAGAGAAAAGAAAAAATGTGAAAACTGAGGTATGGTATGACAATAGAAAAAGAAAAAGAAAAGAAAAGTTGAAAAAGAAAATTCAAAAAGTGAATGATGCATGAAAAGCTTGAAGAAAGACAGCACACTCATATAAGTGCATAAAAAGGGTAAAAATGGAGGAAAAAGTGAAAAAAGAAAAAAGGGTGAAAAAGGAAAAAATTGAGCCACATGTATGTAGTGCCAAGGAGGGGTTTACTCACATAAAAGATCCCATATCTATCCTAAACAACTGGAAAGCCTACATTACAAGCCAAATCAAGTCCTATAGTGATCTTAGACTAACCATCTGACAAACCAAAGTAGAGAAAATTAGGGCAAGCATATGGTATCCGATATGCAGTATATGAAACTTCTTTGTGAGAGTGAGAGTCTTAATTGATCAGTCCCATGTTTCATATTTTACTATATCTGTGAGTGGGGGACTTCATTTTCTATGAGGGTACATGGTTTGTGTTTAAATCTACCACTGGTCTGTGTAAAAAGAACTGGTGATGCCTTGACTATCTGTTAATTGCTAGATGACATATCTTGATCCCTGTTTATGATGTTTTCTGGTTGATGGTAGTGCATGTGATGATTTGTTTCACGGGAAAAGGGTCAAAAGATTTTTGATTATATAGTGCATGTTTTGTTTGATGTTAGTTGTAGTATCCTAGGTTTATTTTCTAGTTAAGCGTCACTTTTAGTTTTTATTTTATTTTTCTTGGGACATGCAAAAGTCTAAAGTTGAGGGTGTTGATGTGTTGTGAGTTTACAACACTTTCGATGCTTAAAACTGAGAAAATAGCCTAGACTTAGGTATGTTTATATGGATATGAGGTACTTTTACTTTGATTTCACGGAAAATAAGTGTTGGAGGAAAAATTTTCAAAAGAAGCCTTAAAATGCAGAAAATCAGCCTAAGTACAAGTCTTAGTACAAGTCGTACTAAGAACCATGGTCAAAGTAAGAAGGCTGGAATGTGGGAAAGGCAACATACGACTCTCAATATGAGCCGTAACTGGAGTTGTGGAATTATTCAGAGAAAACATCACAAAGGCAGACTCTAGGTACATATGGACTCACGGATCGTAGCATCAACATATTACCATACCATGAGCCGTGGTGAACTTCAGAAGATTCTTCAAGACTTAGTAGAACTTCAGACACGACAAATAGTACGAGTCATAGGAGGAAGGTATGAATCGTACCACAACACTCGTAGAAAATTTTAAAAGATGTCAGAGTTCTCAAGGCCAAACCACGAAAGCATTGTACGACTCATAGGTTTAAGGTACGAGTTGCACCAACCTACTAACACTTAGCAAAATTTGCAACATCCAAGGACTTGGGAGAAACAGGTACGACCTGTACAATCCTGCTACGGGTTGTAGGTCCAGTCGTGACACAGTTGACACCAGATATGGAAAATTCCCTTTAGCTTAGGAAAAGGCTTTTATTGTCTGTATAAATAGCCTTTATGTTTTATTTTAGTTAGAGGAGGACAGAACCGAAGTAGTAGACGTGTGAAGGATAATTTTTGTGAACTTTTATCATGTTTTGATGAGCAATTGTTTGGATTAAATTCTTGATTTCCTACATTGTTCTTGAGATTGTTCTTTGATATTAAAATTTGTTTTTTAAAATTGTTTCTATAAGTATTTAATTATGTGTTTGTCTATGAATGCAGATTGTAATCTTACAACCATGAGAGACTATAACCTCCACAACTAGGGGTTGGGGGAACCATGGTGGTTTAACGAAATAAGGTTACACAAAAGTGACTCAAAACCAATGCTAAACATTTGTATTGTATTCTCTTCCTCTTTAAACGTTTCTTAACGATGTACAATGTTAGGACTTTCCCAAATTCTTTACTTGCTTGAACCTAGAGAGGTAAAGATTATGAAAAGTGAATTACAACAAAGCCTTTGTCTTTATGATCGTTGTATTAACTTGAGCTGTGGTCGCAGGATAGTTAAATTTGGAATATATTAATAAAGGTTAGTTTGAAATCTCTCATGAGACTTGACCTGGTGATGGAGTAAAGTCATCCAACTGGGACAAACCAGTCGTTTGGATGAACCCAAGTTATCAGTTCTACAAGTAAAGCATTGGGATTGATCATGTGTGTATACCCAAAGTAGTTATGAACCCATGATGAAAACCTACCCTATTTGTTTGCAAATCTTGATTTAAATCACAAATATAATCTTGTTTTAATCATGTTTTCTTTAAATTCCCCCAATTTAGAGATAACTCACAAACAAGTTTAATTACCGGCATTAGTCTAGATCTTACCCTTTTCCCTGTGGGTTCAACCCCAACCTCTTAGTTTTGTTCTTTATTGATAATGACCGCTTGATAGTTTGTCAGGAAGTGTGACTTTGAGAATTATCATATGATAGGTACACAGTTTGGCCCAAGCTGAATTTTGTGGGTGAAAATGCTTGGGGGAATACCAATGATGTCAGCAATGGTCTACCCAATTACCTTTTTGTGTCTTCTCAATATTAAAACCAAGGCCTCCACTTTCCATTCTTCATGGCCTACTACTATGATCACTGGTAAGGTGTTTTTCTCTACAAGAAAGGCATATTTCAAATGTGGGCTTAGAGCTTTAAGTTACAGGATTGGTGGTATCTCGATTGATGGTTTTTCTAGAGGGGTCACCCTGTTCTTTAAGTCCAGTCTAACTTCTTTGGCCTGAAGTTGTAGGACCCCATTCCCTGCAGAGCATTGACCATTTCTATATATCCCTGTAGATCATTCCCCTCATAATTCATTAATATTTCTGCAAGTGTCTCAACATTTAGTCGTGCCACCATAGGCACTGACGACCTATTGTCCTCCATCATGGTGCTCACTAGGGTTGATATAGTGCTAAGGTGTCCCTTCTGTAACCTAAATAGAACAAAAACAAATGAAAAAATGTAAACTACGCAAATATCAACTAAAAGTTAAACACAAGTAGTTACTCTAATCCTAAGTCGTAGTCCCCGACAAGGCGCCACTTTTTGATAATGCTCAAAATCACACTCCTGTAAATGTATGATACATACTTTGTATATTAAGAATCCAACTAGGTTGGGGTCGATCCCACAGGGAATAAGGTCAAGATATAGAATAACGCTAGTATTTAAGCTTTTAACTCTGTTACTTCCTAAAAGGGGGGTTTTATAAAAGCAAATACTTAACAATATTGAGATTTGATTGTTGTTTATTAAGATAATGCAAATAACTAGGAAAGTGTTCCCCATGGGCTTATCACTACTTAGGGTTTTAAACTCTTGATCTTTTGCAATGCCTACTTATAAAACTGATAATTAGGGTTTATCCAAATGACTGGTTCATCCCAATTGGATAACTATACTTAATCACTGAATTAGGTCTCATGAGTGATTTCGCTTCAACCATTATCAATTTGTTCCAAATTAACTATCCTACGACTGCAACTCAAGTCATATTATGAACTATAAATTTCAAGGCTTTGTTGTAATTCTCTTTTCCTTATCTCTACTTCTCTATATTTAAGAAGTAACGAATTCGAGCAAGTCCTAATGATGTGCTCCATTAAGAAACATTAAAGAAAAAGAGAATACAGTACAAGCATTAGCATTGGTTTAGAATCACTTTGTGTAAACTCTAGTTTGTTAATTCACCATGGTTCTCATAACCCTAGGTGTGGAGGTTTTATCCTCTCATGATTGTAAGAGAATTAAAATCATTCATAGACAAGAACATTATTTAAAACTTACAAAGATGATTGAAAGAAAACCCACTTGATTATTGCAAGAGTTAATAGAGAAAAATTCAAGAACAATGGAAGAATCAAAGGAAGAAATCTTCCAAAGGTTGTTTTCAATAATCCCAAAAGTCAAAAACCTCTCCCAACAATCGTATTCTGTACTTCTCTAACAAAAATAATCTAGAAAAGTATTTTTACAATTAATTATAAAATTTTACTAAATTGTCAGGGAAACTGCTTGAACTAGCGCTGACTTCACTTACAACCCGTACCACGATTGTACGGGTCGTACCTTCACTCGCGTGTTGGCTGGCTCTGTTGATTTTGGATAAGTGTTGAAAGCTGGTATGACTTAACCCTAAAGTACTTTATTGTCGTGGTTTGAACCTGAAACATTTGGCATCCTCTAATTATTTCCATGAGTAGCTCGGTAGGTTTCGTCCTTCATCCTATGACTCATGACTTCTTGTCGTACTATGAGATCTGCCTTATTTCAATTCTTATAAAGTTCAAAATGGCTCCTTGGTGTGGGTCGTAGGTAGATAACATTATTCATGGTTACTACCCATACCAGAAGACTGCCTCAGTGCAAGTTTCTCTTAACTCTATCACGACTACCTTGGTACGGCTCATACCAGGAAGGTACGGCTTGTACAAAGAGTCGTACTTTGACACTTTGGTTCAACAGATCTTTTTCCATGATTCTCAATACAACTAATTCCAGGATGGTATGGTTCATACTAACATCCATACTTAGCCCTTTTTCTGAATTTTTTCACTGCTTTTGCACATTTCAACTCCAACACCTAATTTCCCTGAAAATAAAGTAAAAGTACATCATATTTGTATAAACATACCTAAGTCCATGTTATTTCCTCAGTTTTAAGCATTGAAAGTGTTGTAAACCCACAAGACATAAACCAACACCTAGAGTTTACCTTGTGGGTATGAAAAATGGAATTTCACATTAAACTTATCGGAAATGATTAAGGCATTTCTTTTTTAACCTAAATTGTTTTGATATATCACTCATTGTGCCTACCATGATCTTTCCCTAGTGAACCCCATCTAAGCCTTTAAGATTATTCTTTGGAACAACCACACTAATTATCGTTATCCATTTAGTTCAAATGGCCTCAATATTAATTTGACCCAAATAGGTCCTAATGCACTTTAAGGAGACAATATGTCAAGTTAAATGATCAAAGGAAAAGGTAAATGGTAAGGTGGAAAAAGATTAGTGTGTGTACCCTAATTGTTTGTCAATATATATATCTGTTGGAAATTCTAAAAAAAAAGAAACAAAGAAAAAAAAGAAAGTGATACTTGTGAGTATAAGGCATGTGTATGATGTGTCGTAGTTTTACGACACTTTCGACACTTAAAAAATAGAAAATATGCTTGGACATAGGCGTGTTTATATGGATATTAGGTTCTTTTACTTTGTTTTTAGGGAAACCAAGTCCAGAAGTTAGATTTTGTAAAAGGAGCGCAAAAATGCAGAAAAATTGCTAACTATAGGTCACAGTACGAGCCGTACCATCCTGGTATGAGCCGTACCTGATAACTTTAGCAGAACTTTAGAGAATGCACAAAGGCTGACTTTATTGTACGACTGACAGTACGAGCCGTACCACCTAGCACGAGCCATACTGAGTGTCCGTGGTAGAGAATCAGAAGATGTTAACTAGAAGATCCCAAGGTACGAGTATATGCTATGAGTTGTGACACCAACGTTGAGCCGTACTGACAGACTCGTGCCGAAATTCAAAGGATCAGATAGTTTGCATCCTCAAGGCACGAATTAATTGCATGGTTCGTACCAGCATGGTACGAGTCATATAAAGGACACATAGGAGAATCATCAAAGATGCCATATTTCAAAAGTCCAGATCATGACTGACACCTATGACTTGTGGTGGAAATGTACGAGTCATACTAGCCTCGTGTACCTAATATATTCAGATATTGTATTCCATACTATGAATAGAATCATGACTTGTAGCTGCATGATACGACACTTAGGTCATCCGGGTACTAAACTCCCTTTTAATTTAAGAAAGAATTTCATTAATTTTATAAAAACTTTCCTCTTATTATCTTTGGGAGAGCCCGAGTTTTTTTAATTGTATTCAGTGTTTTTGAGTTTCCCAACACTTCTTGGAGAATAAACTGCACGAATAAAACACAAGTTTTCATGTTTGTGTTCTTAAATTTTTGATGTTATTGCGTAATTGATCCGTTGGTTTTATTCCTTCAATATTGTAAGTTGCTTATTATGATTTCTTCCATGATTTCTAATTTATTGCTCGTAATTATGAGTAGCTAAAACCTCCACAACTAGGGTTGTGGAAAACATCGTGGTATAACAAACTAGGGTTAACAAAGTGTGTTTCTAAACCAATACAGATGCTTGTATCGTCCTTTTCTTCATGTTAATTGTTTCTTAATGGTGCACAACATTAGGATTAGCCTGTATTCGCTTCTTGCTTGAATCTAGAGAAGTAGAGATTAGGAAATAAGAAGAACAACAAAGCCTTGAAATTAATTTTCATTGAATAACTTCAGATACAATCATAGGAAAGTTAATTTGGAATTATTGATAAAGGTTAGTTGAAATCGCTCATGTGACCTAACCGGTAATTGAGAATAGTCATCTAATAAGGCCAAAACAGTTGTTTGGATGAACATAGTTTATTAGCTCTATAGGCTAAGTATTGGAATAGATCACAAGTATAATAACCCGACCTAGTTAAGAAGACATGGGGAACACTTCCCTAGTTAATTGCATAAATTTGATAACAACACCATTCCATAATACTAAATGTTGGGCATATCCTTATGCCCATTTGCCATATTTTTACCCATCTTTTACCTTATTTTGAGATGTTTATTCTTATGAAATGCATAATTACATGAATGTTTCAGACTCCACTACCATCATGTGAATCGTGTGGAGAAGGTCACGCATATTTAGGTTATCCACTAAACCTAGTGTTTATTTATTTTGTACGTCAATAAAGTCATGGTGGAGGTTTGGTAGGAAATAGTTACAATCAAGGTTACATAAATGCAACTAATCCCTCATGGGGAGGAAATCAGAACTTTCAATGGTCGTCGAACAACTTCGAGAAACCTCAGGGCCACCAACACGGAGTTCTTTAGAGGAGACTATGAAGCAGTGGATGGTTCAGTAGACTCAGGTGGTTAATAAGATGTAGAAGTCAATCCATGAGTTGGAAAGGCAAATGGATCAATTGCCCATTTAATAGACAAACAAATTTTAAAGGGAACTTCTAAGTAACACTAAGAAGAACCCCAAGGAAAATGTCAGCGCAATCTTTTTACGTAGTGGAAAGGAGCTGGGGGAAGTGATATCTAGAGATAACAAAAAGAGGCAGAGCAGGTTGCAAAGTCCAAGTAGTAGGTTGGTGAGTGAAGTAATTCATAGCCAAAAGTGGTGAAAGCTAGAACATCTCCTCCATTTCCATAGAGATTCAAAAAGTAGAAGGAGGACGGAACTTGTAAGAAGTTTCTTGATATGTTGAAGTAGATACTTGTGAACCTACCATTGGTAGAGTTTTTGCAAGAGGTTCTTAAGTATGCCAGGTATATAAAGGATATTGTGGCAAACAAAAGAAGGCCCACTGAGTTAAAAAATGTAGCTCTCACAAAAGAGTGCATTTCCTTAGTTTAAAATAAGATTCTGAAAAAGTTGAAAGATCCTGAGAGCTTCACTATTCTGTTCATAATTGATAGCCGAGAGGTCAGCTCAACATTATATGATCTGGTGCAAGAATCAATCTCATGCCAACATCATTATTTAGAATGTTGGGGTTAGGAGAACCCCAGCCCACCATAGTAACAATGCAGTTAGCTGACAGGTCCATCACTTATCCCACTGGAATTATTGAAGATGTGTTGATCAAAGTGGGACCATTCATCTTGCTGATGGAATTCATCATCCTTAACTATAAGGTGAACAAAGCAGCTTCCATCATTTTGGGAACTGGATTCTTAGCCACTGCTGATGTAGTTATAAGGGTGAAGTGATGTTGAGCAAATTTTTATGCCCATTTGCCTTGTTTTTGCCCATCCTTTACCTTATTTTGAGCTCATTATCCTCATGAAATGCATAAATTCACAAGTTTTTGTGTTTTTATGCTTATAAAAATTTTGAGGTGTTTTGAGAAGGAACCCAAGGGAAAAAGGACCCAAAATGAACCAAGGTTGAAGATTTGAGATTAAAGAAGGTTCGGGGGCTATGGCTGGTGCCCAGTGCCTGACGTTCAATGCCTTGAAAAAATTTCATCATTTTTGGTTCTGGGCCACCAGCCCCTTAACATTCAAAAGATGATCATACAATACCTTGGGAGAGAATCAGGAAGTCTTCGACGCCTGGAATCAGAATCTAGTTCAGAATCAAGATGATGGGCATGTAGCCCTAGAGATTCCCAGACATGGAGAAAATCACCAAAATTCTAGTGAGATAGAGGAGGCCATGCGCTAGAAGGGTCCAAAAGTGAAATAATTTTACTAACACCCTGGTGAGATGGTGAGAGTGGTCTTCCAGACGTGCTAGAAAAGAAGAAAAAGTAGCTAAGTCCTTGGTGAGTCGATGGGGGCAGCGCACCAGGTCCATATTAGAGCTGAATTATTGGAAATTTGACTAAGTCTGTGGTGTGATGGTGGGGGCGGCATGCCAAACTTTTCCAGGGATAAAACTTCTTATTTTAAAGCTAAGTGTTGGATTGAAGAAGCATTGTTTGAGTGATCAACTATAAATACATTCTCTAGGGCATTTGTTAGACATCTTTTGACAGGATTTTTACAGTTCAGTTTAACATTACATAGTTCATCTTTGGAGGCATGTAGGTATTTTTGAAGGAAGACAGTTTTACACTAGGTTTTTTATCTTCTTTACTCTTTATTTTTAATGATGATGATAAAATGTGTGTTTTTCCACTTGTCTATGACTAGCTAAACCCATACTCTAGGGTTTTGGCCATGGTGGATGGTTGGTGGTTTGAAAGACTGATTTAATCTAGATTCGATTCTTCATTATGGTTATTTGCAATTACTTATTTTAATTGCTTATTTATGAGACTGATCACCTTATAAGTATATCTATTGTCTTTCCATTGAACATGGGAAATGGAATCGAAAGGGTTAAAGGTAAATACATAATAGGAATTCAAAGACCCTCGAACCCATTAGTGAGGATAGAAGTTGTTGTTGAGGATAGGATATACCCTTCAACCCTGTTAATTTGAAATACAAGTAGGCATAATCGTCATTTTATGTTTCTCTCGTGACCATAGGGATATAGGGTTTATGAAATAGTTCTTGGATGCTAGGGATAATGACATGAAATGGGATAGTAACCTGCAACTAGCAACCACAAGAAGAATCGTTCTAGTGTAATCATATTTTGAAAACTCAACCTAAAACAAAACAAGTGCCATTTCCCTAGATTTTCATTATCATCAAAGTAAAACCAAGCTTGCAACTGTTTTAGTTATTTTTGTGTTTAAAGTTTTAGTAGTTAAGTTCCCAAACCAATTCCCATTTATAACTAAATTTTTAGAATAGCGAAAATAAAGTAATAACCTTATAACAATTGAACGGACAAGTCTCTATGGGTACGACAATTGGGGCTTCCAATCCTATATTACTTGGCGACCACATGTGCTTGCATGTGCTTGGGCGATATCATAATGTCAAGCAAGATAACAATGACATTGGATTTCCAAGAGGCAGTTTTTGATGTATTCAGGGTGGCAAAGTTTCCACCTCACTATGAGGAGTTGAAGGCCATCATGGTAGTAGAGCTCAAAATGTCCACTAAGGCTTTAGAGTAGTATTTATCACAAGAAGATCCACTTGGGAGAGCATTGGTATATGGGAAAGAACAGGTGAGGAGTTCAAAGGTGACTAAACGTTTAACCGTCTTGGATACTACCAGCTCCTACCTCAAAGAGAGATGCTCGACAAATCTTTCACTTGAGAGAAGCCAAAGCCTTCTATTGAAAAGGCACCAGTTCTTGAATTGAAACCTTTACCTGCCCACTTGACATATGCTTATTTAAAAACTTATAGTACACTACTTGTGATAATATCTGCTATGTTGTCTGAAGAACAGGTTGATAGGTTGTTGAAAGTATTACAATGATTGGTTGACCGTAAATGACATAAAAGGGATAAGCAGTTTCTTTTGCATGAATAAAATACTTTTAGAAGAGGGTGTTAAGAGACATGAATTGATATTTGTAATACCCACAAAGCCCTAAGATCAGACCCGAGGGTTGAAATGGAGAAAACAAAAATTTTTGCACTAGGTCATAGGACGAGTCGTCCAATGACCTATGAGGTGCACCACAAGTCGTTATGTGACTTGTTGAGCGAAGGAAGAGTTGGCTGGTTTTTGAAATTTTGGGGTTGACCATGAGACAAGCCACGACTTTTGGTTAGTGTAATGAGTAGTGGAGTCTTCCGTGGTCAGGAGCTAGCTTGAAGATGGAAATTTTGGGCAGTGAACCCAATGACTCATCCCCATGAGTCGTCCCTCAGGCACTGAGTCGTCCAGTCCCTGGTTGGGACTGGTAATGTGTTTTTCTTTGCAAATTTATTACGGGTTTTTCTGTAATTTCTAAGTTCCTAAGACTAAAACTACGTCATTTAAAGTTCAGATAAGTGTGTATTAAGAGGGTTTATCTCATTCTAAACCTATCCCTCTCCATGCATTCAAGCCTAGAAGTTTCTAAGGGTGATCAAGCCTAGAAATTCATCAAGTCTTCTTCAATTTTCTTTGGGCATTCAAGAAAGTTGAGAAAATAAGAAGTACCAAGGTATGTAGGGTTATTAATAGGTTTATCCATCCACTCCCATTGCCACTTCCTTCTCAAGTTCATGGAAATTCGAGTTGATGAATCTATGGGGTTTTAACCCAACTTGTCAATATTCTAAGTATCTATCATGGGTATAATCCATTAATGTTTTTGATGTTGAAGTATGATTCATGGTCATGTTTTATAATGGTTTAATTACAAATTCATGTTTTAAAAGTTTTACAATTATGATGCCCAATTATGAAAGTTCTTGAAAGATTGAGATTATGATATATGTTTTCAAGCTCAATGTGATGTGTATGATTTCGAATTACCCATGTCTATATTCATGTTTTAGAATATCAAGTCTATTTCACGTATGATTAAGTTTGGGAAAGCCCATATAATCAAGTATGTTTCATGATTTATCCCAATTTCATGTTATTAGCTTGTCACATAGATTTTGGAGTCTAGATTCCCACCCTTTTTATCTTGTGGTATGGTTTGAGCAAGGTTCCTTGTGTTATGTTTTTAGATTTTGTATATCATGTTATTTTTAAGCTTCGTCACCAGACGATGGTTTAGCTTCATTGGAAAAACAATATAGAGCATATGCATATTTTTGGGAGTAGTGTCTAGCATCGAGTAGCCTAAGGGTCTATCAACCCTGTGCCTCAAAACTACGTGTCAACGTATGTATGTTCAAATTATTTAGGACCTCCTTTGTGAGCTTCCCCTGCCCCCAAGAGGCCTCCAGCTTGATATCAATATCATGGTAGCATCCGTAGCCCTAGAAAGGCTTTGGACGGCTCTGCCCACTTGAGTGTAATAGTCGATACCACGTAAGTTCTATCGTGGTAGTGTAAGTTACATGATGAGTCTACCATTGTTTATCATGATTTCAGCTATGCATGTTCATCAATCATGATATTATGTTTGTAGCCGTTTTGACCAAATGTTTAGTTTTACTTATGAATAATCAGTTTCAGCTTTGGGTCACTCGATTTAGTTATGATATTCAGTAATGTTTAAATCATTTTTTCAGATAATATCATGCAAGCCCTACTCTCAGACTCTTATGATGAAATGTTTTATGATATGCATGATATATGATTTTACTTACTTAGCAGTTATACTTACCTTACATACTCGGTACATTCCACGTATTGACTGCATACTCTACGTTGTATCATTTAATGATACAAGCTCAGACATTCAGGCCCAGTCCCGCCATTAGCCAAATCCTCAGCGATAGCATCTTGTATCTAGAGTTGGTGAGTCCTCATCCTTCGAGGACCCTTCTATCAGTTTATGTTTCGTATTTTCAGTTTCAGTCTTTAGTGAGTTAGTTGGGGTCTTGTCCGATTTACTCGTCAGTGTGCAGAGGCTTATCATACATATTGTTTATTCATATTTGGGACTGAGTTATGTATTAAGTTATTTCATGTTATCAGATTTTTAGATTTCCGCTATATTATATATGTTAGACTTTTGTATTATTATGTTGGTTGAGATGTCATGTTCATGTCATGGGTCAACTTGGAGGCCCTCGGGGTTCTTTGTCTTGTGTCTCGATTCAGGCTTATGTTCGGGTCGTGACATACTTGGTATCATAGCATTAGCTTTTGAAGTGTCCTAGGGTTTCTAGAAGTCACATTAAGTTGAGTCTTTTTCATGGGTGTGAAGCACGCCAAATTTATGGTGAAGAGGCTGCGGAACTTTTTAGGAAAATATTCCTTCCTTCTTGACCTATGTTCTACTATGAAATATGTCTCTATTCATCTAACTCATGCTATACACATTACAAGAATCATGCCTCCTTGCCAAGTTAACGAAAGAAGGAACAGAAACGAAAATGGTCACGAGAATGGCAATGGGGATGGGCACCAGCAGGCCCCACCAGCCCCTGAGGATCATGTGCCCGAGCAGGTTGCCCATGTAGAGTTTAGGGCTTCCATTTAGATGTTAGCTCAGGCTTTGGCCGCCCAAGTCAACCAACAGGTGGTAGCACATGTCCCCCATAATGGGAATGTGGTAGTAGCAAGAGCGAGATATTTTCTAAGGATGAACCCTCCGGAGTTTCTCTGGTCGAAGGTGGGCGAGGATCCACATGAATTTATTGATGAACTTCTGAAGATCAACCAGATCATGGGGGTGATAGGGGAGGAGTGCACAGATCAAGCCTCATTTCAATTGAAAGGGGTTGCGCATATTTGGTTCAGGCAATAGAAGGATAGCAGCATAGTTGGAGCGTGCCACATTGGTTGGGATGAGTTCCATACCACGTTTTTGGATCGGTTATTTTTCCGAGAGATCAGGGAAATCAAAGTAGCGAAATTTGTGAATTTGAGGCAGAACAACATGACGGTCCAAGAGTATTCTTTTGAATTCACCCGCTTATCCAAGTATGCACCTGAGATGGTGGCAGACCAGAGGGCTCGAGTGAGTCGATTCGTGCAATGGATCGCAGACTATTTGGTCAAAGATTGTTGGATCGCGATGCTCCATCAAGACATTGACTTTGCTTGGATAGTTCTGTATGCCCAGCAGATAAAGGTGGTACAAGTGAGTGAGCGGGAGAGAGTGGCTAAGAGGGGCAGGATTGATAACTTTGTATTCTCCCAACAAAACCTGGTAGTGGGTACTGTCACCAGTTACACCAGAGATCATCAACCCTAATGCCGTCCGCAAAGAGTGTGCCATCTAGACTAGGCGCGACCAGAGGGGGCGGGCATCAAGCTCTCGAGGTTAGGGGAGCAGATCTAGGGAGCCTAGTATTCCAGCTTATGCTAGGTGTGGTCGGAGACACACTGGTCAATTCTTAGCAGGTACAGGTGCTTGTTTAGGGTGTGTGAAGCCTGGACATATGCTTAGATATTGCCCAACAGCTAGAAAGGACAATGGTATAGGCCGAGACCTATCCACTAGTTCACTAGCTCAACCAACACGCTCAGTTAAGTAGGAAGCCTCCACTAGTGCAGGTGGTGGTCAACGTTAGAACAGATTCTATGCCCTCGCATCTCGTCAGGAGCAGGATACCTCGCCAGATGTGGTCACTAGTATATATCAAGTATCCCACCTTGATGTATATGCATTGTTAGATCTAGGGGATACTTTATCTTTTGTGACGCCCTATGTTGCTAGTACTTTCGAAGTCAGTCCCGAAATCATATCAGAACCTTTCTCAGTCTCTACTCCAGTCGGTGATTCAGTTATAGCTCGATGAGCATATAGAAATTTCCCTATGACAGGCCTTCATAGAGTCACTTAAGTAGATTTAGTAGAGCTAGCCATGACAGATTTTGATGTTATCTTTGGCATGGATGACTACATGCATTTTATGCCTCAACAAATTATAGAACATGTGCAGTATAGTTTCAGTTCCCAGGTGAGCCAGTCCTAGAGGGGAAGGAGTTCAATTGTTCTTGTAGGTCGCTTCATTTCCTACATTAAGGCCAGAGATTTGATTTTTAAGAATTGTATGTACCATCTAGTTAGGATTGAGGATGCTACATCGAAACCCCAACTATCCAGTCTATTCCTGTAGTGTGTGAATATCCAGAAATGTTTCCAGATGATTTATCGGGAATTCCTCCCAAGCCGGAGATCAATTTTGGTATTGAGCGTCTTCCTGATACATAACCTATATATATTACTCCTTACAGAATGGCTCCAGCTGAGCATAAGGAGTTGAAGGACCTTTTAGACAAGGGTTTCATTAGACCAAGAAAATCCCCGTGGAGGTGCACTGGGACCCTTTATCCGAAACAAGGATGGTTCCCTTCGGATGTGAATTTCTTACCTACAGTTGAACAAGGTTACAATTAAGAACAGGTATCCTCTCCCCAAAATTGATGATTTGTTTGACCTGCTTTAGGGTGCTAAATGATTTTCAATGATAAACCTTAGATCCAGGTATCATCAGCTCAGGGTTAGGGATAGTGACATTCCAAAGGTAGCCTCCAGGACTCGATTTGGTCACTATGAGTTTGTAATTATGTCTAATGGCCTAATGAATTCTCTTGAAGCTTTTATGGATTTGATGAATAGGGTGTGCAAGCCGTATTTGGATATGTTTGTGATCGTGTTCATAGATGATATTCTCATATAATCTCAGAGCGAAGAGGAGCATGCTGCTCATTTAAGGGTGGTTCTATAGACTATTAAGGATCGCTAACTATATGCTAAGTTCAGCAAATGTGAGTTTTGATTAAACTCAGTAGCAATTTTTGGCTCATGTAGTGTCAAGTGAGGGGGTACAGGTGGACTCCCAAAAGATAGAAGTGGTGAAGAATTGTCCTAGACCAGTGAATCCTTTAGATATCAGGAGTTTCTTGGGTTTAGATGGTTATTATCGGAGGTTCGTTGAAGGGTTTTCATCCATTGCAGCCCCGTTTACTAAGTTGACCCATAAGAAAGTGAAGTTTCAATGGTCAGAGGCCTATGAGAAGATCTTCCAAGAGTTGAAGAGTTTACTCACCTCAGCATCAGTGTTGACCCTACCTAAAGGTACCGATGGGTTTGTGGTATATTGGTGACGCTTCAAGGATCAGTCTTGCTTGTGTACTAATGCAGCACAGTAAAGTTATAGCCTATGCTTCCAGGCAGCTAAAGGTTCATGAGAAGAACTATCTGACCCACGACCTCGAATTAGCGGCAGTAGTATTTTCCTTGAAGATTTGGAGACACTATCTGTATGGAGTCCATGTGGATGTGTTTGTGGACTACACAAGCCTACAATATATGTTTACCTAAAAGGATTGAAATCTACGTCAAAAGAGGTGGTTGGAGCTTCTTAAGGATTATCACATGAGTGTCTTTTATCATCTGAGCAACGCTAATATGGTGGTAGACACTTGTAGCAGGCTTTCTATGGGGAGTGTGACCCAAATAGATGAGGAGATGAAAGAGTTAATGAAGGATGTGCATCCGCTTGCATGGGTAGGAGTTTGTCTTTATGACTCGACAAATGGTGGTGTCATTGTTTAGAATGGGTCATAATCTTCACTAGTGACCAAGGTCAAAGCTAGACAGGACAAGGATCCTATTTTGGTAATGTGTAAGGAAGCCATTCAGAATCAAAAGCTGGAGGTCTTCTCCCAAGGGGGAGATGGTGTACTATGATATCAAGGTCGTTTGTGTGTACTAGGTGTTGATGACTTGAGGAACCAAATGTTGCATTAGGCTCATGGCTCTAGATATTCTATACATCCACGTGCCACCAAGATGTATCGTGACCTACAGGAAGACTATTGGTGGAATGGCATGAAGAAGTGCACCGATGACCCGACTTTTGTTGTTCTGGTAGAGAGAATAGGTGTGATGGATAGTCTAAGCTATGAAGAGGTTCCGGCCGAAATACATGATTGTCAAGTTTAGAAGTTAATATAAGGAAATAGCTTCAGTAAAGGTTTTGTGACAGAATCGGCATGTTGAGGGAGCCACGTGGGAAGCCGAAGAAGATATGATGGCTAAATACCCGCATTTATTCCCTTCCAACTTAGTTTCATCTTGAGGTATCAACTTCCTCCTTAGAACTCTATTCAGTTTCATGTTCAGTTTATGTGTTCCAATTTAATTCATGTCAATTCATGTATTTGTGATTCATGAATTCAATTTAGCTATGTATTCTAGTCCAGAGTCAGTCACTCCTTCAGTTTTTAGGATTAAATGTTAAGTATGTGAGATGTCAGTTATTTTTCCCTAGATCTTTTAGTATGTTCATTCACATTTGAAGACGAATGTTCCCAAGGGAGAGATATTGTAATAACCCAAAAGCCCTAATATCAGACTCGAGGGTTGAAATGGAGAAAATAGAAATTTCTGCACCAAGTCACAAGACGAGTCATCCAGTGACCCATGAGGTGAACCATGAGTTGTTATGTGACTCGTGGAGTGAATAGAGAGTTGGCTAGTTTTTGAGATTTAGGATTGATCACGAGAAAAGCCAAGACTCATGGTTAGGGTAACAAGTCATGGAGTCAACCGTGGTCAAGAGCCGGCTTGATGATGAAAATTTTGGGCAGTGAACCCAACGACTCATCACCACGAGTCATCCATTAGGAAATGAATTGTCTAGTCCCTCGTTGGGACTGCCAGTGTGTTTTTCCTTGCAAATTTATTGAGGGTTTTCCATAATTTCTAAGTTCCTAAGACCTAACTACGTCAATTTTCTTTAGGCATTCAAGAATGTTGAGAAAAGAAGAAGTACCCAGGTAATTAGTGTTATGAATGGGTGTATCCATCCACTCCCATGCCAAATTCCTTCTCAAAATTCATGGAAATTCTAGTTGATGAATCTATGGGGTTTTAACCCAACTTGTAAATGTTCTAATTATCTATCATGGGTATAATCCATTCATGTTTCTAATGTTGAATTATTATTCATGGGCATGTTTTATAATGTTTTAATTACAAATTTGTGATTTCAAATCCTTACAATTATGATGCCCAATTATGAAAGTGTCACAACTCGAACATAGGCCCAGATTGAGACATGAGACAAAGAACCCTGAGAGGCTCCAAGTCAACCCATGACATGAAGATAATATATAAGCTCCACATTTTAAATGCATAAAATCTAACATATGACATAGTAGAAGTTTGAAAATCTGATAACATCGAATAACTGAATACATAACACAAGTCTGAAGCCGAATACATACTATGTCTGATAAGCCTCTACTACTGACGAGTTCATGGGATAAGACCCCAACTAGCTCACTAAAGTCTGAAATTGAAAATACTGAATATAGCTGATAGGAAGGGCCCTAGTCAGCAACTCTGAATTGGAGATGCTAACACTGAAGATCTGGCTAGCGGCGGACTGAGCCTGAATATCTGAGCCTGTATCATGAAACAATACAACATAGAGTATGCAGTCAGTACATGGAATATACCGAGTATCCAAGGTAAGTAAAATTGCTAAGTAAGTAAAATCAGATATCATGAATATCATAAAACATTTTATCATAAGAATCTGAGAGTAGGGCTTGCATGCTATTATTTGAAAACATAGCTTAACATAACTGATTATCATGACTGAATCGAATGACCCAAAGCTGAAACTGAATATTCATAAACAAAACTGCACATTGGGTGAAACCTACTGAAAACATAATATCATGAGTGATGAACATGCATAACTAAAATCATGAGGAACAATGGGAGACTCGTCATATAACCGACATTACCACTATAGAGCTTACGTGGTCCCGACTATTGCACTGAAGTGGGCAGAGCCGTCCAAATCCTTGCTAGGGCTAAGGACGCTACCATAAAATTGATATCAAGCTGAAGGCCCCTTGGGGGCAAGGGAAGCTCACAAAGGAGGTCCCAAATAATCTGAACATACCTACATTGCCATGTATTTTTGAGGCATATGGTTGACTGACCCTTATCCTACTCGGTGCTAGAACTACTCCCAAAAACATGCTCTCCATCATATTTCAACGAAGCTGATCATCTTCTGGTGACAAAGCTGAATCATGACATGACATAAATAATCTGAAAAACATAACATGAAGAGCCTTGGCTCAAACCAAACCACAAGTTGAACAAGAATGGGAGTCTAGACTCCAAAACCATGTGGTAAGCTAATAACAGGAAATTTGGATAAATCCTGAAACATATTTGACCATATGGGCTTGCCCAATACTTATACATGCTTGAAATAAACTTTGATTACTCAAAAACATGAACATAGATATGGGTAACTCAAAATAATATTTTCATCATGAACATCTCATCATAACTTGAAGCATAGATCATAATCTCATCTTTTCATGAACCTTCATAAATAGGCATCTTATTTGTAAAACATTGAAATTAAAATTTATAATTGGAAACATTATAAAACATTCCCATGAATCATAATTCAACATTAGAAACATGTATAGAGAATACCCATGATACATACTTAGAGAATTCACAAGATGCGTTAAAAATCCATAGATTCATAAACTTAGAAATCACATGAAATTGAAGAGAGGTTGGGCATGGGACTGGACGGATACACCCATTCATAACCCTACATACCTCAGAATTTCTGATTACACAAACCTCTTGAATGTTCAAAGGAAATTTAGGGAAGAACTTGATGAATCCTAAGCTTGATCAACCTTAGGAACATCTAGGCTTGTATGCATGGAGAGGAATAACCCTCTTAAAAAACATTTGTCTGAGCTTAAAATGATGTAGTTTAGGCCTTAGGAACTTAGAAATTATGGAAAAGCCCGTAATATATTCGCAGAAAAATATACACTACCAGTCCCAACGAAGGGCTGGACGATTCGTGGCCTGAGGGGATGACTCGTAACCTGCCTGTCATTTCCAATACTTGAATTCATACCTTTGAGGGTCACCACGAGTGACACCATATCTTGTGTTATACAAACAACTCGTGGTGACCAATTCGTGATGAGCACTGCCCAAAATTTTCACCTTCTTGCCAACATCTGACCATGAGTGGCCCAACGATTCGCTGCTTTGGCCATAAGTCGTGGCTTGTATCATGGTCATCCTTGGAAACCAAAATCTTAGACAACTACTTCCTACCAAACGAGTCACTTAACAACTTGTGGGGTACTGCACGGGTCACTGGATGACTCGTCCTGTGACCTGGTGCAAAGAATCATGTTTTCTCCGTTTTAACCCTCGGTTCGGATCTTAGGGCTTTTGAGGTATTACAATATCTCCCCCTTGGGAACTTTCGTCCTTAAATGTGGTTAAACATACTGGAAAGCTGATAAATGTAACCATCATACCAAATACTAAACAATTAAAGATGGAAACTGATAGTGACTGATTCCAGACTGAATATCATTACTAAATTGTATTCATGAATTATACATACATGCATTGACATGAAAGAACTGGAACACATGATCTAAACATGAAACTAAATAGAGTGGTAGAGAGCAAACTGATACCTCAAGCTAAAATTGAGCCGGGAGGGAATAGATGCAGGTATCTAGCCATCATATCTATTTTGGCTTCCCATGTAGCTCCCTCCACATTTTGATTACTCCATAAAACCTTTGGTGAAGCTACTTCTTTGTTTCTTAGCCTTCGAACCTGACGATCAAGTATTTCCACCGGAACCTCCTCATAGCTAAGGCTATCCTTCACACCTATGCTCTCCACCGGAATAACCAGAGCTAGATCGCCCAAATACTTCTTTAAGAGTGATATATGGAAAACTGGATGAACTAAAGCTAATTATGAGGGAAACTCCAAATCATAGGCCACACTGCAAATATGTCTCACAATTCAATACGGGCCAACATAAGGGAGACTAAGTTTTCCCTTCTTTCCAAATCTCATCACTCCCTTCATGGGAGATACCTTCAAAAACACCCAGTCACCAACTTCAAAGTCAAGTTCTCTCCTCCTTACATCTGCATAGAACTTTTGACAACTCTAAGCTATTTCCAACCTTTCTCTTATAAGCTAAAACTTTTCCATAGCCTCATGAACCGAATATAGACCTATCAATGTAGTTTTATCGAGATCAAACCAACCGACTACGAACAACAATCAACAATAACTTAAATGAATTTAAGCTCAATTTATACTTAGGGCAAGGTTTACTTCTCTATCATGCTCAAAATCGAAAATAAATC
>JACEIK010009135.1:38560-49298 GCA_018107945.1 Datura stramonium
ACTTTCGCCCGTTGCTTCCGACTCCAATCCATTCCTTCACCAACTTCTGATTTAGTTCCTAAAATCATTAAAACCTACAAAACAAGGACTAATCATGTTGATTAGCACATATATTCACATTTATACAAAATTACATGAAAATGTATAAAATAACTTAGACAACACGACTAATTCAAGTTGTAAAGCGTATCACGGGACTGATATTTTTGCCCGTGATCAACGCCAATTAATGATTTAGTTGTAACTCGACGAGTGTACAGAAATTGCCCTATCACAGTCCTTCAGAATGTCACCTCAACAGATTTAGTAGAGTTAGCCATGATATATTTTGATGTTATCTTTGGCATGGATTGGCAACATCCGTGTTGATGCGTTGGTAATTACAAACTCATTAGGCTCTTAAGTATGAGCTTTAACTTTGTTTACAAGTCATTTAGATTAATTTTATGCCCTATTTACCTTTTTATATGTAGACATCTGGGTTGAAGAAAAAGAGCATAAAGTGGAGTAAAAAGAAGGAAATCAGGTGAAAACCGATGCTCCACCGGTGAAACGCTGGTCAAACGAAGAGGACCACTGATTTGAAGAAAAAATGCAACCAACGGCCGTGGTCATCAACTGGTGACTCACCGGTCAAATCACATACAGGCGCCTGAACTTGCTAGACCAAGGAGAAAAGTAGTCAGTGGAGCGCAGTTAGAGGCTGGCGAATCATCGAAGGTACCACTGAATGGTACTGGAAATCACTGGAGAAACAGAAGATGATGGACGATGGATCGCGGAGTGTAACCGGTAAACTGCCAGTGCCTTCGCAAGTGACAAAATGCCTGAACAGGGGAAATTGCGTTTAACACTGAAAAGGAGGAGATTGGTTGCTGTTCGGTGGTCTGGATGACTACACGCAAGTGCACGTGGTCGAACAAGTAGTAAATGGATCAAGTAAGCCAAGTATCGATCCTACAGGGACTGGACAACGGGGCAAATCTACTCAAGTGTCAATTAACTGTAACTCTAAAAATGCAGACAACAATGTAAAGAAAAGTTTTTATATTTTGTTTCNATTTATGTTGAACCCTCGTTCTCCTCTATTTTCTGGTTGTTTCTGCTGGAAATAAAATGAAAAGTGACTTAAAAACGAAGTGGGAGGCCTTTATATACTTTGGGCCTTTAAGTCGCATTTGTCGAATGCGATTTATAAGTCGCATTTGTCGAAAGTGATTTATAAGTCGCATTTTCCTTACGACGCTCCAACTTGGCGCTTGTTCGGTCTCTCCCTAGGCCCTTTTCTCGCACGAATGGCATTCTAACACTCTTAACCAACATGGGAATAGGCCAACTAAGTGTCAAGATCTTACGGGGTGTAACAAAATTAAGCTTAATTATGCATTCCCCATGATGAATCGATTTATGATGTATTATCCCATCGTATGTTCTTTACGAGCCCAGCATGAATTATGTTTTAAATTATGAATTCATTAAGTTAACCATTATGATTTTATGAAATTCAATCTATGTGCATGATCTACAAGTATGTATGAATCTTATTAATCATGAATTATGTTTTTGGTCGACTCACGGGCCTTATGTCATGGATAGTTCACGTATGTACAATTATGTTTATGATTATCATGATTTAACTAACCCATGAATTCATGCATATTATACTATGAGCACTATATATGTTTTGGGAGTAATATCGAACACCGAGTAGGTTAAGCCCCGGATCTAATGAACTACGTGCCACCGTAGGTATGTTGGGAGCCCTTTCATGTCAGTCCTTGGCCCAAATGGCCTTTTTCATGGTGATATCTCACTTTCATGGCTCTACCCTTGGCAAGGTACGAACACCCTCCCGACTAGGGTTACAAGTCGGGCTTCATGTGTGCTCATATGGGGTATGTCGATTAAGAGAATCTCCAACTGTTTCTCATGATTTATGCATGTTATGATTATGTATGTTATCTCAAGTCATGTTAAGTAAAGCTCTTCTATTATGATTATGTTATGTTACGAATTTTTTGAAAACCTTGAGCCATATGATATGTTATTATGATTTATGATATAAGCACGATGTCCTACTCTTATGATCATTTATGAATTTTATATATGTTTTAAATGTACGTTTTACTTAGCTTGCATACTCAGTAAATTCCACGTACTGACGACATACCTTCTATTCTGTATCATTTTATGATACAAGTCCCAGTTCTTAGGCTCATCCTCACCCGTAGATAGTTTCAAATTCGCTCTCAGCGCTTTTGGTGAGTCCTCATGTTTTGAGGGCTTTATTTTCATCCCGTATGTTGTTTATTTTAGTTTCTGGATGTTGTATTAGTTGGGAAGTTGTCCCATCAATCCTCCCTTCATGTTTAGAGGCTTATCAAATTGCAAGTTGTATTCAGCCGTATTGTATAAGTCTTGAACTGATATTTCCCTTTGGCTATGTTATTTTTATGTTCATATATGTTAAGTCTTCCGCTCATGTGATTAGACTAGATGTATGCTAATGCCATGGGTCGACTTGGGGTCTCTCGGGGCTCCTTGTCCCGTGTCTACGATCCGGGTGTACGTTTGGGTCGTGATAATTTGTCCCACGAGGGGGCTCCAATAGCTACACTAGATCGATAGGTCCATAGATTGAGGACCAAAGATGTAGCTTCTGTTAAAGTACAAAAATATAGAAGAGATGACTTAGGAAGTTGAGGACGACATGAGGTCTAGATACCCTCACTTGTCCCAGACTCTATGACGATAACACACAGACTCAGATTGTACAGTTGAGGTGAGACAGTTATTCAGGTATTATTTGTTATTTTTGTTACATTGGTTGGTTGCTCGTATTATTGTTATGGAGCTATGCTATATAGTTGTTTGTAGAATTTTGTGAGATTCTTATATTATACTTTTCTACGTTTCAAGTTTTCAAATAGCTCATATTATAGAGAAGACTCAGCCAAAAATTTTCTAATGATACCTAAGGACTAAGTCTCTTAAAAATGAATTACATTCAAGGACGAATGCCCTTAAGGGAGGAAGGATGAAACACCCCATGAACGGGGTGTGACGGGCCTAGTGAGAAAATGTGTTTTACAGGATAATTTTTAATTTTTATATTGCGCGGAAGTGACATAATAAGAAAATAAGGTTGCCCAATAAAAGTCGGCCATGGGTGTCGAACGACAGCACATCGACTGGAGAGCCGCGCACACGCTGGTGCACATCGGCAGGGAGTTACGGACACGCTGGTGCGCTGGGCCACGCAATGCGGATGAGGGTAGTTGTGCAAGGCTGCACAACACACACGCGGGCAGGCGTGCTGGGCTAAGCGACACGTCCAACCCTGGCCAACATGGCAGTGCTCACTCTTATTGAAATAATTTTTGATTCACAACTCCGCTTTGACTCATTTTTTCAAAATTCAAGAGCTTTTCAAGGGATATCTATTAGAGAACTTATTTCCAAGTTTTAGGGTCGTTATCCATGCTTCCAATACAAATTAAGGTTGCAAAGTGGTGGGAAATATTGTGAGAAGCACTAAACTCTTCTTGGCTTGTATAATTGAGGTTTTGCGGGGATTTTTCCAAGGGAATTGGGTGTGTTTGTCATCTCTTTGTGGTGTTCCTTCATCTAGAGGAAGTTAAGGACTTCTACACCCCTCTCTACCATTAAAATTGGAAGTTATGTGATATTTGTCGAACGACTATCGATATCAGAACTCTTCTTCGTTTGTTTTATTCATGGACTATTGTAGGTGGATTGTAATCGATAAGATGTTGGGGCTTTGTGTTGTGGCTGATCGTGGGAGAGTTTGATCAAGGAAAGTTGAGCTATTGAATTACCTACGAGGTATGTTAAGGCTAAACCCCCTTCGGCAAGTAATTCTTTTTGTATAGGTTATACGACTTATGCTTTCGTAGTAGTTTGTGTTTATGTGTGTTATGGTTAGTTGCTACGAGTTAAATTGATGTTGTAATATAGTATCCATTTTCAGGATTATCCTTTTTCTAGTTGTGTCTCTAATTAGAAGTGGCCTTGAGATTATTAATTCGTGTTGTGGCCACCTAGATTTGCTAGTGATGTTTTGCTGCCCTACGAAGGCCATAGAGGCCTGTGGTTAGCTGTTGAGCATTTGTTGTTAATGTTTGGCAGCATAAGACACAACTTGGTAGTATAACTTTCTATTTTCAATGCCTATATGTATAGTAAAGCTCGCCTACAGACCATTGGCGTACCTTGACAGCTACAGGACTAGACTCTTGTTAATGAAGTCCTACCTTTAAGTTAGTGGCACCAGGAGTGCCTAATGATTTGGGTGGTAGGTTGTTAGATGAACTACTTATTGCATTGACTGTATAAACTTCATACTACATACAGCTTGCCATATAGGTCGTTCAGGAAACCATTCTAGCTGTTCGTAATATACTAGACTATGTGATACCCTAAATAGTGACCTTATTAGCTGTTAGACGTTGGGCCAACGCCTCTGTCTACTCATACATATGCCCACGTACATGTTTCCGAGAAGGTCTAAGTTTAGGTATATCTTCCTAAGGGGCTACAAATTGCTCATAGGAGCTATATGACATCTGGGAGGACCAGATTGACGCCTCTAAAGCTAGAACCTTAGTATTACAATTTTTCCTTCAGGTTAAGTCTTTGTAGCTACCTATTAGGCTATTGTGGTTGATTGCTTAGAATCATATCTAGTCAATAGCATCCCTGCAGTCATTTTAGGTGAAGGAACCATATAGTTGGTCAGCTATAACTTTACTATTCGTATAAGCCATTACTATACCGTTATGGCCTGCAGATTATCGTCCAGGCCACTTCGGACCTCGCCCTTTTCTTTCTAAGATAGCTGATTTTATAAGTGCTTCCATGACTATCCGGCTAGCTGTGGACATATAGGATATGCCTGTTGGCTGTTATACAGGATGCTATAGGGATGGGTAACAGTTGTGTTAGTCCTAAGGGGCTATGTTACACTCACTAAGCAGTGTGTAGTCATATAAGTTAGGCTTGTCAGATGCTATACAAGCTGCTCAAGGAGTGAAGAATAATCATAAAGTGCCTATGGGGCTATGTTATGCTCACAGAGCAATATGAAGTCTAGAGCGACTATATTGAGGCCTGCAGAGCCACTTGAAGTCCAGTACCCTTACTGACTTCCTTATGCCTGAGTTGGCATTACTGACCTTCAAAGGAGCCCAGATGGCTCAGATGTAATTACAGGAGTCTATATGGCTCAAATACAATTATAGGATCCCAGATGACTTAGATACAGTTACAGGAGCCCAGACGACTCAGATACAATTACAGGAGCCCAGACGGCTCCGATACAGTTATAGGAGCCCAGACGGCTCAGATATAATTACTGGAGCCTAGGTAGCTCAAATATATTTACAGGAGCCCATAAGGCTCTGATATAGTTACAGGAGACCAGAAGGCTCAGATACAGTTACAAGAGCCAGAAGGCTCAAATACAGTTACAGGGGCCCAGAAGGCTCAAGATACAGATACAGGAGCCTCATGAGCTCATTTACAGTCACCTGAGGGGATATTTACGGAGATAACATTGATTGCCTATATAGGTATAGTTTAATATAAACTACAGAATACCTTCAGGGCTATAGTGGTACTGATAGAGGTATACTGATCGGATTGTACTTGCCATGGCTTATGGGGGCCATGTTGGTTATTGTTTGATTGTTTTTACCTGCGAGACTTATGGGGGCTATGTTAGGTTCTTGTTTTCTTAATGTTTGTTAATATACAATTATACAGGTCAGATTGTTCAGCTTATTTTATGGCTCTTTTAGCTGTTTACATTCAGTTCTTATTATCAGTTCAGTTTCATCTATTTATTACCTTACATATTCGCTACATATTGTACTGATGTCCACACTTAGGGTGCTGCATACTTGCCTTTAGGTTCAGACAGACAGGTTTTGATACCTCCTTAGTAGCCATTCAGCTTCAGCAGATTGGCCAGCTCCCTTCCTTCGAAGTTTCCACAAGCACTAGAGGTAGATTGTATTTTGTTGTATAGTTGTTGGGTAGGTTGGGGCCTTTTCCCGACCAATATATTTTTCTTTAGAGGCTAGCAGACTACATTTCTGGTTAGACATGCGTGTTGGCCATGTGGGGCCGAGTTGTTTTCCGGTTAGCAGCCTTGTCGGATTGCATATATGTATATGTGCACCTTTCTTCCTTTTGATATAATTTAGACAACATGGTGGTCTTCTCGACCCGCATAGGATGATGTTATTACAATTGTTGGGCCAACTATTTTTGCACAAATATTTATGTTGTGGCCTTGTCGGCCTAGGGCTACATTTTGAGTTGAGATATAGTCATTTGTTTTTCGGATTATGTGTTCCTGGTATGTACTAGAAATATATATGGCCAGCTAGGTCAGCTCAGGGTCCAGTGTGGCATTAGGTGCTAGTTACTCCCCCAAGATGGGGTGTGACAGAATGCTCCAAGATAACCCATGGAATAGCATAATAATAACATTATCTAACTTTAAACAGAAAACTGAGCAGAAGCTAACTGAAATGTAAACCATTCATTATGCATAAGGACATAGCTAGTTAACAACACTGAGTCATAAGCTGATACTACACTACTCTTTCTGAAAGCCTTTACTAGTTTGAAGTTGTTGGTACAAGTCCTCAGCTAACTCCAAAATCTGAATCTAAAATAATTCTGAAATAAACCATCCTCGGAAGATGAGGTCTCACCACTTCTAGCTGATGAAGTTTGGAATGTGTCTAACCGCGAGGATGAGTCTGAATACCTGGATCTATATCATAAAATGATATAGCACATAAAGCATGTGGTCAGTACTTGGAATGTACTAAGTATATGGGAAATGTAACTAAAAATGAGAATATGCTATAAATATGAGAAAAGACTGTACATAAAGCATCACTGATTGCAAAAGCTAAGGTAACATACAATTACCCTATCAAAGATGCATGAATACTGACATGGTATGCTAGTTTTAAAACATTTAATGAAATACAAGTAAAACCAGTTTTAAGGGTCATATATATTTTCAGAAGACGTAATCTGTAATCATAAACCGAAATCTATAACTGACATAACTACACTGAACTAAAACTGAAACTATACTGTAGAGAGCCTATTAACCGATAAACTCCAATGTGAGCCTTATGGATCCTGACCTTTAAACCCGCTTGGAAGGGTGTTCGTACCTTGACAAAGGTATAAACCATGACTGGCGTGATATCACTCGCGAACAAAGGGAGACAATCTCAACTAACGACGACCCCTGCATGCGCCCATTGAGGTGAAGCAGACACTCTTACTAGCAAGGATCCCATATTCCTCAGGCTAAGGAAAATATTCTCTACTATTGGGAATTTCTTATCCTACGGTGGCACATAGTTCTGAGACCTGAGTTTATTGGAATGTCACGACCCGAGCTGAGACCCTGTTCTGAGACATGAGACTTAGAACCACAAATGGCTCTAAGATAATCCATGACACATACATAGCATGATTTGAGAGCATAGCTAAGCGGAATTAAAGCATAAACATAATAAGCGGAAGTCTAGAAATTATAGCATAAAGACATAAGGAATGACTAATAGTTAACAACGCCGATCATTTACTACATAACTGTCTGAAAACCTATATGTGTTAGATGACCTGATTGGACAACACCCCCAACTAGATCACTAAGTCTGAAACTAGAAGTCATATACATAAAGTAGATACTGATAAATGTCCTTGAAAAATGAGAACTCATAAAGACTGGGATAGAGCTGAACTAATCGGGAGTGGCTAACGATGGGTCTGAGATGGATCACCCGAACCTATATTATGAAATGATATAGCATAGAGTATATGGTCAGTACTTTGAACGTACTGAGTATGTAGAGAAAGTAAATCATGCTAGTAAAGCAATGATGAGTTGGTAATTTACCAATTCATTAGGCTTTAAACATGAGTTTTTTCTTTGTTTTCAACTCATCTAGGGAGGTTTTATGCCTATTTCTTTGATTTTGTAGGTATTGGGCTCAAACAAGGAAAGCAGAGGACTTGAATAAAGAGCAAGTGCTGGAAGTAGAAGACCTGCATTTCGCAGGTATTACATTAGTGAAACACAAGTGAGGCACAGAGTTGCACCGACCTGAAGATGAAGAAGAATTGTGGAACGCAGATTGGCACCTCTGAAATGCAGGTGCAAACACAAAATCCAAGATGGTCATTTTGACGAGACTTGTGAAGCAACCGCGTCATGTGATTTTGCAGGTGCCTCACAAGTAAGTTTGTGTTGAAAAAGGTAAAATTTTCCAGATCTGACACAAGAACTTTTTAGAAGCTTCTCAGGGAAAAATAGGGATCCGTGCAGAATAAAGAGGAGCAGACTTTCTCTAACTTGTACACACCTTGATCTTAGAAGAAAAATATTTTTTTGAATATCAATTTTTTGTTGAGAGAGAAATATAGAGAGAAGTGAGAGCTAGTCTTCTTTTTCATCAAATTATAGGGTAAGAATCCACCATTGAAGCAAACTTTGAAGCTTTAATTTACTACTCAATGATGAATGTTAATGAATATATTTTTTATATAATTCTCTTGTTTACATTCATGAGTGGCTAATTTGGTTGCTTGGGATGTGTGCTTGATGTGCATTTAGATTTGATTGGGTGTTATTGATTTAGTTTTAGAATCACTTATTATGCATGAATCTAATACTTTCTCTAAGTTTTAATTAAAATATTTATGGTTGCAAACATAGATTGTGTTTACTTATCTTACTTTTTCTTGAAAAAGGAAAGTATATTGTGGCTGAGAAAGCATTAATGGAGAACTAAGTTTTGTAAGTGTGGGGTTGGTCCAGAAATAACCAAAACCCATTTTCATAACTCATTCAAGGATTAAGCCGAGAAATAACTTGATTCTTCTCCATGTCAATGTGGATAATTTTTTATGTGCGCTTGGGGTTTGAAAGAACCCAAGTAGAATGTACCCAAGTGGTCAAAAGACATCGGTACAACCTAATCCATGGCTATTCATGCTAGTAGTTGATTCTTTATACTTATTGATTAACCCCAATCTTATCGATACCCCGTCAATAGCACATCCCTAGTACTTTCTCTCATTATTACTTGAACTTGAATTATCTCGTTTTGATATTGCCTTTAAAATAATTCAGTGATCTTATTTTCCCCCAAACATTTACTTTAAGAATTGTGATGCAATGATGCTGGTTAGTTTAGATTAATATACAACTTTAATAGTAAACTCTCCCTATTCCCTATTGATTTGACCCCGACTCATAAAGTTGGTTAATTATATTGAAAATTAATGTGTACTCTCTCTCATAGCAAGGAGCGAATTTGGATGTTATCGACTTTGGCGCCATTGCTGGGAAATAGGCATTGATAGCCTAGAGATGTTTGTTGATTTGAACTAGTTAAGCATCTTGTGTGAATTTACATTTGTGTTGTTTTCTCTGCTAGTTTAGATTGAATTTCATGAGCCAAGACTCTCAAGTGGATTCTATGGATGGACACATGGACCAAGATGATGATAAGACAATGTTGCTCGATGTAGCAGGTGCTATTCACATACCACCTATGATAGGGAATTCTGTCTTCCATGTGACAAGAACTATGCTACATTTTTTGCAAATGAAGGGGTTATTTGGAGGGCAACCAAGTGAAGATTCCAGTAGACACCTCCGAAACTTCTTGAAATATACGCACCCTTAATATCTTCAACATTAACCAAGAGTCAATTCAGCTAAGGCTTTTCCCATTCTCATTAATGGGAGAAGCCACTGCTTGGTTAGAGGAGTTTCCCTCAGGGTCAATCACTTCTTTGCAAGGTCTAACAAAGGCTTTCTTGGACAGATTCTTCCCTCCCTCGAGGATGCTTAAATTGAGGGATGAAATCACCAATTTTAGACAACTCCCAAGAGAGCCTCTGCATAAGGTTTAACTCTACTTCAAAAAGAAAGTTGCAATATAACCTAACCATGGGTTTCTTGATAGAGTCCTACTCTAAAGCTTCCATCATTTTCTCGACTAGATAAATAAGTCAGTGGCCAACAACCTAGTGGGTCCTTGATGGACCAAACTTATGGATTGATAAAATCTCTCCTAAATCATATGACCAAAACGAACAGAGCATGGCACACTAGGGACAATGAGGTGTCCTCAAGTAGTTCCATTCCCAACCTTGTGACTGCGGAAATGATGAGACTTAAAGAAGAAAGGGATGAAACCTTTGCGAAAATGACGACCCACCTTGAGCTAATGACCAAGCATATCATGGGGGCGGAGCTGATGTGCTATGAGTTTACAGCACTTTCGACACTTAAAAATGAGAAAATAGCATGGACTTAGGTATTTTTATATAGATATGAGGTGTTTTTATTTTGCTTTCAGTAAAAATAGGTGTTGGAGCGAAAATGTGCAAAATTTGAAGAAAAGTACAGAAAAGAGACCAAGCATGCAAGATAGAAATGTTAAAGAGGGTGATCATGCCAGTATTCATAAATTTCTTTTCAATTTCCTATTGGGAATTCAAAGAAGTATAAGAATCAGCTACCAACAGGTATGTAGGGTTACGAATGGGTCATTCCCTTCACACCCATGCCCAATCCCTCTCTAAAGTATGAAATTCCTATGTCTACTCTATGGGGTTTAACCCAAATGCATGAATCTCCTATTTCTATACATGGGTATGATTTAATTAT
>JACEIK010009136.1:20369-31158 GCA_018107945.1 Datura stramonium
CTTGGTATCAGAGCAGGTCGTATCCCAGGGAGTCTGCAAGCCGTGCTAAGTAGAGTCTTGTCTATGGATGTGTTGTGCACCACATACTATATGCAGGAGGTTGTGAGGCATGATAGGATGGTTACTCTTCTTTCTTATTCAGTCGTGCTATAGAGTCGTGTTGTATAGGGTGACTTCTTGAGCTTATGTTATCCTATTTGGTTGCAGAAAAATGCCAGACACACGGCAGACCACGACTGATCGAGAGCTGAATGTGGCGGCAGGAGAGGGCACCAGCAGGGGGCCCTAGGAAGAGTTAGCCCGATCTGAGGGCGACAGGGGGACATCACTTTGATCTGCCCAGCATTCACCACCACATTCGGAGCCCACTAGGGCGGCGGATATACCAGCACCACCCTAGCTATTTGTATGCCATCCGATCAGGAGCTTAGGGGTGCATTTTATATGATGGTATAGATGATGGCTGCGCAGCGTCAGCCTCAGCCGGTAGCACTAGTTGCCACTGAGCCCGCTGAGGGGCCCGGCAGTTCGAAAGTTCCTAGCCTTGAATCCCCCGTTGTTTACAGGGACAGATCGCAGGGAGGATCCTCAGAACTTTATAGATCACCTGTAGAGGATATTTAGGGTCATGCATGCCTCATCCACTGAGTCAGTGGAGCTGGCAGTATTCAGATTATGGGATGTAGCGGTTCTGTGGTACGAGAGTTGGGAGAGATCCCGGGGCAGAGATGCATCTCCACCTACATGACCCGTATTTTCTGAGGCCTTTATAGATCATTATCTACCCTGAGAGGTTCGGCAGGCTAGAGTGGAGCAATTTTTGCATCTAGAGCAGGGTCGGATGAGCTTCATAGAGTATGCATTGAGGTTTGATTCCCTAGCTAGGTATGCACCTTCGTTTGTTGACACTACGCCGGCTAGGGTACACCGATTTATAATGGGGCTTGCGCCAGAGTATGTGGAAGCGTGTATTATAGCTACCTTGTGAGAAGACATGGACATTTCAAGGATCCAGGCCTTTGCTCAAAATATATAGGAGCTCAGACAACTCCAGTATGTTATGGAGAGGTTAGGTCATGAGCAGCGTAGGAGGGAAAGACCCGCGGATTTTCAGGCAGATTTTCAGGGCGGGCCCAGGACCCGCTTTTCAGGTAGGCCACCTAAGCCCCCAGCAGCAGCAAGATAGTAGATCAGATCGTTGGAGGCAGTCAGGCCCCAGCAAAAGTTTGCGAGCATCAGGCTCGCAGCAGCAGAGGGGGCCAAATCAGGCTGAGTCAGCGATACCCTAATGTAGTACCTATTATAACCGGCACCTGGGGAGGTGCAGATATGGTTCTAACGCCTGTTATACCTATGGGTAAGAGGGACACATGATGAGGGACTGCCCAACTAGATGTCGAGACGGTCAGGACCAGTAGGGTGAATCTTCAGCAGGTTCATATGCCCCAGCACCTTCAGCAGGGCGTAGGCCCTCAGCTGCAGCCGGCAGAGGCCGAGGTAGGTCGGGAGCATCGAGGTCAAGTAGCAGCCAGGACAGCACATATGCATTACCAGGGCGACAGGAGTAAGAGACATCACTAGATGTCGTGACAGGTATATTACATATCTGCTCATACGCAGTTTATGCTTTAATTGATCCAGGCTCTACCCTTTCGTATGTTACCCTGTTAGTAGCTCGAAAGTTTGATATCGCACCAGAATTACTTCGGCGACCCTTTTCAGTATCTACCCCTTTTGGTGACTCTATTATTGCTAGGAGAATTTACCGGGGCTGTACAGTAGAGATTGTTGGTCGTCAGACCTCAGCAGATTTAGTAGAGTTAGAAATGGTTGATTTTGATGTGATTATGGGTATGGACTAGTTGGCACCGTGTTATGCTATGGTAGAATGTGGGACCAGAATTGTCCGATTTCATATCCCAGGAGAAGTTGTACGTGAGTGGAGGGGTAATACAACCACGCCGCAGTGTAAATTAATATCCTATCTTTGAGCGAGAAAGTTAATAGAAAAGGGTTGTATTTATCATATTGTCAGAGTTCAGAATGTGCAAGCAGAACCCCCGACTCTCCAGTTGATTCCAGTTGGTAATAAATTCCCGGATGTGTTTTCAGATAAACTTCCTGGTGTTCCCCCAGAACGGGAAATAGATTTTTCCATAGACCTGTCACCAGATACTCAGCCTATATCTATCCCTCCATATAGAATGGCACCTGCGGAGCTTAGAGAATTGAAAGAGCGATTGAAAGATCTGTTATAT
Organism: Datura stramonium; assembly: GCA_018107945.1. Taxonomy (NCBI): domain Eukaryota; kingdom Viridiplantae; phylum Streptophyta; class Magnoliopsida; order Solanales; family Solanaceae; genus Datura; species Datura stramonium. Next base: position 22,628 of record JACEIK010009136.1, read on the forward strand.
AAAGGTTTCATCAGGCCTATTACTTCACCGTGGGGTGCACCAATTTTGTTTGTAAGAAAGAAAGATGGCTCCCTACGCATATGCATAGATTTCCGGCAACTGAATAAAGTTACTATTAAAAATAAATATCCTCGTACGAGAATAGATGATTTGTTTGACCAACTGCAAGGGGAAAAATACTTTTCTAAGATCGATTTGAGATTCGGGTACTACCAGGTTCGAGTTCGGGAGAAAGACATCCCGAAGACAGCCTTCAGGACCAGGTATGGCCATTTTGAATTTTTGGTTATGTACTTTAGGCTGACTAACGCGCCAGCAGTGTTCATGGACCTAATGAATAGTATCTTCAGGCCGTATTTAGATCTATTTTTAATAGTATTCATTGATGATATTTTGGTCTACTCTCGCTCAGAGACAGAACATAAAGATCATTTGCGAATCGTACTCTAGATCCTCAGAGACTACCGGTGATGCAAAATTCTCTAAATGTGAGTTCTGGTTGAATTCTGTAGCTTTCTTGGGCCACATTGTATCAAAGGCTGGTATTCAGGTTGATTCCTAGAAAATTGAGGCAGTGAAAACGTGGCCTAGGCCTATGACTCCGACAGAGGTTCGCAGTTTCTTGGGATTAGTTGGGTATTACAGAAGGTTCATGGAAGGGTTTTCTACTCTGTCAGCGCCGTTGACTAAGTTGACTCAAAAAGCAGCCAAATTTCAGTGAACTGAACCTGCGAGCAGAGTTTCCAGGAATTGAAAACCAGTTGACCTCAGCACCAGTGTTAGCTTTTTCGGAAGGTTCAGAAGGTTATGCAGTATATTGTGACACTTCGGGTGTTAGGTTAGGATGTGTTCTGATGCATCATGGTAGGGTAATTGCCTATACTTTGAGGTAGCTGAGAAAACATAAAAAGAACTATCTCACTCACGATTTAGAGTTGGCTACAGTAATTCACGCCTTAAAGATATAGAGGAATTACTTATATGGGGTGCATGTGATATTTTTACCGACCATAAAAGTCTTCAGTACATTTTTACACAGAGTGAACTAAACTTGCCACAACACCGATGGTTAGAATTGTTGAAAGACTATGACGTGAACATCTTATACCGCCCAGGGAAAGCTAATATTGTGGCGGCCTGGCGGGCGCTCTTAGTCATAGATCTATGGGCAGTATGGCATACCTGAGGCCGGAACAATGGGAGATGGCTCGAGAATTGCACCGGCTAGCCAGTTTAGCCATTCGTGTGGTCGATACAGGGGACAATGGGGCCATAATTCAAAATACAGCAGTATCATCCCTGGTTGCAGGAGCAAAGGAGCGGCAATATGAAAATTCCTATTTGGCAAAGCTTAGAGATAGAGTGCAGCGGGGTGAGATATTAGTCTTTGAGGTAGCCGGCGATGGGATTTTGAGGTACAGAGGTTGCCTTTGCATCCCGGATGTAGCAGGACTCCGTCAACAGATTATGGAAGAGGTACACCATTCTCTCTATTCTATTAATTCAGGTTCAACAAAGATGTACTATGACTTAAAAGAGATATATTGGTGGCCTGGAATGGAAAAGAATGTCACTGAGTTTGTAGCACAGTGTCCTAATTGTCAGCAGGTGAAGGCAGAACATCAGAAACCCAGCGGCCTGACTCAGGAGATAGTGGTGCCTATATGGAAATGGGAAGCAATTAACATAGATTTTGTGACAGGATTACCCCGTACCAGGCACAGATTTGACTCCACTTGGGTTATTGTGGACAGATTGATTAAGTCAGTTCACTTCCTACCAGTCAGAACCACTTTTTCAGCCGAGGACTATGCCGAATTGTATATCAGAGAAATAGTTAGACTACACGGTGTCCCTGTATCAATCATTTCTGATAGAGGAGCACAATTTATAGCTAGATTCTGGAAGTCGTTTAAGAGAAGTTTGGGAACGCAGGTTAATCTAAGTACGACATTTCATCCTCAGACAGATGGGCAGGCAGAACGTACGATTCAGATGCTCGAGGATATGTTACGGGCGTGTGTGCTAGACTTTGGGGGCAGCTGGGATGAACACTTACCCCTCATTGAGTTTTCCTATAATAACAGTTATCATTCGACGATTAAGATGGCGCCGTATGAGATGTTATACGGGCAAAAGTGTAGGTCCCCAGTTGGCTGGTTTGTGGTAAGAGAATCAGAGTTAATTGGGCCAGATATGATTCACCAGTCAGAGGAAAAGGTAAAGCTTATCAGAGAACGTCTATTGACAGCTTAGAGTCGTCAGAAATCTTATGCTGACGTGCGGCGTAGAAACATGGAGTTTAATGAAGGTGACTGGGTATTTCTGAAAGTTTCGCCCATGAAGGGCGTAATGAGGTTTTCTAGGAAGGGAAATCTTAGCCCAAGGTTTGTTGGGGCATATCAAATCCTCCGGAGAATAGGTTAGGTGGCATACGAGTTAAATTTTCCTTCAGAATTAGAGTTTGTTCACCCGGTCTTTCATGTATCAATGTCACGGAAATTTATAGGGGATCCTTCCCGTGTTGTGCCAGTCGAGGATGTCCAGGTTACTGAGAAGTTAGCCTATGAAGAGGTTCCTGTAGCCATATTAGATAGGCAAGTTCGCAGATTGAGAACCAAGGATGTTGCCTCCGTTAAAGTTTTGTGGAGAAACAGAAATAAAGAAGAAATGACCTAGGAAGCTGAGGATGACATGAAATCTAGATACCCTCAGCTATTTGAGGATTAGTTCTGATTATGCAGTTAAGGTAGAGTCGTTGTTTCAGTTGTTGTCTATGATTTACGTTATTAATACTGCTCAGTTAACTATCCTTCTGTTGTGCAAGAGTTGTTATAGTGTCATATGATGTACCTGTATTGGACTTTTCTGCGTTTCAGGATTTTTCAGTTAGTCCATATTACAGGGGAGACTGCCGAAATTTTCCCAGAATAACAGTTAAAAGGGTTAGACTCCAGTAAGATTAAGTTGACATTCGAGGACGAATGGTCCTAAGGGGGGAGGATGTTACACCCTGTAAATTTCTAACATTTAGTCAGCGTACGTATGTGTTAGCTAAGAGTTTTAGAGATCAATACGTACGAGAAAGGGACTGCGGAGAGGTCGAGACCACGCGGAAGGAGGCTGGGCCAGCTACCCAAAGGGGCAACGTGGACCGGACCTCACTTGGCGCGTTGGCCTCCGTGCCACGGAGCCAAATTGGCGCGACAGGGTCCTTACCACGGACCATGTGCCCACTGACCAAGTTATATATAAACCGTCTTGTTTCAATTGGAAATTATTTTGATAAACATAAGGCTGCAAAGAGAGTGAGAGAGCACGAGAGTTTACATCGAAATTCATCCGAATACGCTACGAAACGCCGTCTAAACTCCGATTAACTTCAGGTACTGGCGTATAATCTTGCCGAGAGCATTCCTACGGAGTTATTTTCTTGAAAAACGCCCGGTGAATCAGAACTCTGCCGAGTTAGAGTTGACAGAATTGCTTCAAATTAGTTTCTATATGATAACAGGCTTCAAGTAAGCATTTCTCTCTTCTGAACTCTCGAGAAATTATACGTTTTCGATCGTATTTTGTCAAGCTGAAATATAATTGATATTATTATCAAAAGTTATCCTTTCCACTGAATTGAGTACTGAAACTAGTCTCGTTCTCTCAGTAATATGATTGTACTTGCGTAGGGCTATTGAATTCAGATTGAAACTCTCTAGTTAGATAGGAAGTCGACACTTGAGGTATGTAGGGCTTTTATTTCGGCAAGTTATGTTGTTGCGAGTTACTACGACTCATATACCTGCAGTACTTCAGAATGAACTTATTGGGTCAGCCGTTGTAAATTGAATTGAGTCTGTAACAGTGAAATAGTAATCCCTGTTCTAATGAGCTTATCTAAAATGGCCTACCCGAATATTGATTAGTTAGTTGTTACCCCATATTATGTACCATTTACAAATACGGTGAGGGCTATATTATGTACCATTTACAAAGGCTGTGAGGGCCGTAAAGAATTACCAGATGCTTGGGAAAGAATTAAAGTCAATCCATTACTGTGGAGAATGAGTAAATAAGTTTGACGAGTGTAAGGGCTAGTAAGACTTACCCGCATTTACAGAGGCTGTGAGGGCCATATTATGTTCCATTTTATAGAGGTTGTGAGAGCCTTATCATGTTTCATTTACAGAGGCTGTTAGGGCCATATTATGTTCCATTTTACAGAGGTTGTGAGGGTCGTATCATGTTTCATTTATAGAGGTTGTGAGGGTCGTATCATGTTTCATTTACAGAGGCTGTGAGGGTCGTACCATGTTTCATTTACAGAGGCTGTAAGGGTCGTATTATGTTCCTATTACTAAGGTTGTAAGGGCCGTATTGAGTTACACTTTACACAATTCCTAGTGGTCAGATAAGTATAGAGAATTTGTTTGTACTTGCTTGGGATTATGTGGGCTCAGGTAGGTTTCTCTGTGTTGTTTGTACCTTTCAGGCTTATGGGGGCCCGGTTAGATTTTTTGTTTGCATTTGTAAGCTTGTTTTTTAGATATATTAGATGATCCAGGTATTGTAGGATAAATCCTTACTCTCACTCTTTTGATTACTATAGATTTTTTTCAATTTTTAGTCAATTTATTATCTTTCTGCTTTACATATTCGGTACATGTAGATCCAACTTTTGATTCACTCGTGGGATCCGGGCGGTCCCAGGGGGACCACCACGGGTCCTCTCTTCTCGAGAATCCATACATCCCTTATCAGTGTATGGACAGCTATCTCTCAAGCACATACTGACGCCCACTCCGACGCTGCATTACTTGCCTGCAAGTGTAGATAGACGCGGTTCGGGACGTTTCTAGTCTCCAGCTGATGTCGGCAGTTCATTCAACTCCTTCCCTCCAGAGCTGAATTTAGGCAGGACTTCCTTTTGATATACAATTTTGGGTAGGTCGGGACCCTATTCCGGCCACTCTATCACTCCTAGAGGCTTGCAGTCTGTTGTATATTCCCTGTGGTTAGTTGTTGTTGGCCATGTGGGGCCCATGTGTACTTTACTTCCTGTGATGGCCGTGTGGGCCTTGCTTAGCTGTTAGATAGCGTCCTTGTCGGCCAAAGCGTAGTTTAGCGCCTGCTTTACGTTTTGGTTATAACTAGACAACATTATGGTCTTGTCGGCCCACATAGGATTCCCGTTATTGTGTTGTTCTAGTTAGCTGTCTTCTTTTACAAGTGGCCTTGTCGGCCAGGGGAAGTATTTATAGCCAAGATATAGCTCGTTGGTTTCTCGAGTTGATGTCACTGTGCACCAGTCCAGTTAGACTAATTCAGACCCAATGTGGCACTAGGTGCTGGTCATGCCTCCCAAGGTGGGGCGTGATAAGGTGGCACTTCTCATACCAAATCTAATTATTCTTATTCATCAAATGATCTCCTAATTTTCTCATTATTATTATGATCTATGTTGATGGCATTATTGTTACAGGATCTAACAACTCTCATGTCCAGGTAACAATTAAGTTATTGGGTGATAGATTTTTAATTAAGGATCTTGGCCCTTTATATTTTTCTAGGTATTGAAGTTAAACAACATGCTCATGGATCTGCTCTAACACAAAATAGCTTCATTGCATACACACTCAATAAGTTCAATATGTTGGATGCAAATAGTGTGATGACTCCTCTGTTTACAAGTGTCATTCTATCATTAGACAATGATTCTCGTTCAATAGATGCTAAGCTTTATAAGCAAGTCATTATCACTGCAATACCTCACTCTCACATGACCTAATATGTGCTTTGCAATAAATAAGCTCGTCTAATTTCAACACTCTCCATCAACCAAACATTGGTTGAAAACAAAGAGGCTTCTTTGTTATCTAAAAGGGATCATAACCTATGGAACTTCACTTCAAACATGGTAATTCTCCATAGTTATTCGCCTACTTAGATGCAGATTGGAGTGGTATCCTGATACTTGGCACTCCATCTCAACTTATATTATTTTTCTTGGAAATAATCCAATCAGTTGGCGCTCCAACAAATAATGCATTATTGCTAGATCTTCCACAGGATAAAAATACAAGGCTATAGAAACTGTTGTAACTGAGCTAAACTAGCTCACCAACCTATTGCAAGAACTTCGAGTCAAGCTGTCATTCCACTCAAGGTTTTTTGTGATAACATCGGTGTCACTTACTTTTGTCGTCATCTAGTCTTTCACGATCAAATGAAGCATGTAGCAATCGACTTTCATGTTGTATGTGACCAAGTTAAAAGTAGAAAATTTTCAATTCATCATATTTCAACAGGAGCTCAACTAGTGGATGCTTTAACAAAAGCACTTCCCAGAAGGTCCTTTATCAATTTTAATAACAACATTGGTCTCAAGAAAATTGAGCCAATGTTGAGGAGGCGTGATAAGGATAATGACATACAATCCTAATCCATTAGTATCAGTATTTGAGTTGTATACGTATTCAAATCCTTTTTATCTTTAAGTCTTCTATGTTTAGCAAACTCTTTTCTCTTCTATATTTGTACATGTATAAATACCACATATTGTATCAATGAAAATTAAGCTTTTCATAATCATATTCAACTCTTATAATTTATACCTGACAGCTTATGCAACGCGATTGTGCCCACCTATGTTGATCGACCTAATTCATTAACTACACTCTTAAGCGCCATCATGGTGTAATTATGCGATAACATTAGCCTGTGTTTTGCTCAACTAGAGTGATCATAGTCCAGTTGAATGATGACACTCATCCGTGTTTCCCTAATCTGTGTGATTATGGTCCGATAACATGATAGTACTGGTCTATAATTTCTTCCACTTCTTAATCGCGCTTGTGCACCACGATTGTGGGTGCACCAAATACCAAATTTTTATGGTTTGTGTTTTTGAAGTTTCAACTCGTGTGAAATCAATTTGAGTCCCCGGGTTCTCCACCCAAATCACAAATAACACACACTCAAAACTTAATTTGTAGCACAAATACTAAAAATGAGTCGGATTATTACAAATTATGTGGTCATCTCACCAGAAAATCTAATGTAATAATATATACACTAAACTTGAGTATGTTCTTTATGATTATTATTTAAATGCTATATTTATTTTTAACCCTAAGTAGAAACTTCATGTCAGAGGGACGCGCAAGAATGCACTAGAATTTAGATCAAAAGGAAGACTCATAAAAAAAAAAAGCAAAAATCCATAAAAGATGTAGCCAATTTGGTACTATCAAATTGACATTCTTTAATTAGAAAGCAATGATTACCTTATACCTATGTGCCGCATCTTCCAGGAAGCTTTGTTGCTCTTAATAAATGGGGTATGGGCTGTGAAATTTTGTCTCAAAAAAATATTATTGGATATACTAAAGCCATCCCTATCAAAAAAAATTTGCATATGAGGACAATTATATTGCATATTTTGTTGTAAGACATAAAAGTGACCAAGTGTCTCCTTCTAATAAAAGGGATTGCCTTTTTTGTTTGAAAGAATCTTGAAAAAAATAATTACTAAATCCTCTAAAGACTAAAGAGCCTTGTCATTTCCAGTAGGGAAATGGGNATCACAAATCCTTACTCCATTTAGTTCCAAATACTATAAAATACTATGCAAATTGGCATGTCCCTTTCAATCATAACTCCAAAATTAATTGTTTAACCAAGAACTACTTTTTCTTTTCTTTTCAAAAGAAATGGTATTAGAAAAGGTGGTTGGAACATTTGACTCCACTAGTCTACTTCACTAGTACTATAATATATGTTCATTGTTTTCATCCTTGTTGTGTCTCTTATACTCTATAGCTACTGATTAAATAATTATTATTGCATAAAGCTGGACTTTATAGCCATCTAATTTATATGTTAATATGCCAGCAACTAACCAACTTGTTGTGGTATTCTAAATTAAAGTACTAAGTCAGAGGATGTTAGAGTTCCATATTAATGGGCATTAGGGTGTTTGATTTTCTTATTTGATTTTGAAAAATACTATTTTAATGAACAAGTAGATTCAAAATTTATTTATTTATCACGATATCAAAATCAAGTCCAACCCAATTCATTATTTCATCTGAGGTTGATCCTCATCTTATATTGTCCACACTCCATATGTTCAGCTAAGGGCATGCTGGGGAGTACTGTTGAGTCCCACATCACTAGGCATTAAAGTCTTTGATCTCCTTATATGATCTTGAACAATGTTCCCCTCATGAATCATGACTCATGAGCTAGCTTTGAGGTCGAGTTAGACCCAAAATTCATTTCTTTATCAAAAGGAACATAGAAACACAAGCATTATGAGTTCGAAATCAGAATTTTACCGTAATCCATTGGATTTACTAGGATCAAATGAACCATAACTTCTACACTAGTTTTATTTGATAACAAATTAGTGATAAATTATCAAAAATAATATTATTTATGAGCCCGCGGCGAAATTCGTAGAAATTTTAATATTTCTTTTGAAGTGAAATATATAAAGGACCCTACCCAACCAACCCCATTGGGTGATTTGGGGG
>JACEIK010009137.1:35930-54938 GCA_018107945.1 Datura stramonium
TTCATGGCAATTGAATAAAATTTTGTTTACAATTTTATTTTTCATGACAAAAAAGTATGATATTTTAACTACAAATTTTTAAATTTATAGCTAAACATAATCCCTTTAATTTCCACGTATTAAGAACATGACTATAAATTTCACTTTACGTAGCAAATAAAAGAAATTCGTGCTACTGTGTATTTTGTGATTAAAGTTATGAATTTTTTGCTACAGTACGAATATGTTTGTGGCAAATAATTTAATTGATAGCTATGATTTTTATTTATTTATAACTGAATATGGGCATTTTTCCACGAGACTGAGTTATGAAATTAGCTATAAAATTTAAATTTACGTAGCAAATAAATGTAATCTTTTTTCTATAATATAATACCTTGTGACTGTAATATTAAGGTAGCTATCAAAATTATTTATCATGGCCAAAAGAATAAAATCACTTGCTATAAGTATACTTTTTGTGGAAAGAATATTTTACCATCATAGCTACAGCAAAAACATCTCGTAGCTATAAGTATTAGTCCTAAGCCAGGACCATGTAAAATTTATAGCTAACTTTTAGTTACACTACATCTTGCTATGAATGCTACCATAAAAGTTTTTGTATCTAAAGCCTTTCGCTACAAAAATTTCATATTTAGATATAACATATTCTGTAGCTATATATGCATTTTATTGTAGTGATCCTTTCAGGACCCATTGATGATGCGACGTGTCCTCGCTCCAATTTTTCTCATACAGATACTCCCTCCGCTTTGTGGAGGCAAAGGCATGGGGCTCCTGGAAGCGGAAAAACGATTACCTTTCAAATTCTTTCAAGCGGAAATTCGACGTGAGAGCCTCATCACCGTGCGCTTCATCCTACTCCCTTCGATACTCGCAAACACGTGTAGCCTTTACATTATATCATAGGACTTGGGATAACATAAACGTCGCCAGCTCTCCTTATAAAAGTAACCTTTGGTTCGTGCCATCTCCTTTACTCCTTAGACGAGAATTCTCTTTCCTGCTTTCTCTCTTCCCTTCTTTGACTCCTTGCTTTTCGGTGTTCACAATCTTCAGCATTTTTTTTCTTCAAAAAGATAGAATTTCCGTTCATAGGAATGTCTTCAGATGTCCCTGTAGATACATAATTTTTGACTTTCCTTAATTTTTATATTATTTTTGCGTTAAATTTTTTTTATTACAGTTATTCTTTATTTTAGTTTTTTAGTAGGTTTTTATTTGTTGAAAAAGTACAAACTATTCATTTTTTTCTTAAAGTACACATTTTGATTTTATTTACAAAAGAAAGAATGATTAAAAATATTCTTTACTTTTATCTAGCTTTTAGTTAAGTATTTTTTAATATTTCTTTAATTATTTAACATTCATACNTTTATTATATTATATTATTAACCTCCATTGATGAGGTCTGAAGGTCTGGAGAAGATGATGTCCGCTGCAGCGATACAGCGACAGCGAACCTACCTTCACTGTGACGAACTCGCTGCAACGGATTGTCAGTAGTCCCTTCTCAAATTATGATTTGATCTTTTTCTCATACTAGTTCTCCAACTTATTTGATTACTTTACTAATACTTCTTATCAATGTAGGTTAATTATCGTGGAAGCTTCCAGCAACAGTGATATGTTGTGATTTTACGACATTTTCGACGCTTTAAACCAAGAAACTATGTACATTCCAGGTATGTTTATGTAGGTATGATGCGTTTTGTGTTTAATATTGCAGGAAAACAGGTTCGAAAGTGAAATGGGCAAATTAATGCTGAAAACAACTGAACAGGAGGTTGCTAGGCACTTCACGAGTCGTTGGCACTTAGCACTTAGCACGACTCATTGTTGAGTTCGTGGGAAAATATCAAGTTTTGAAGATGAAGGAACAGTGTACTTAACAGGTTGAAGGCATGACTCGTTACACCTGGTAACGGGTCGTGAAGTCAGTCGTGAAGACTGGAGATGAATTATTGAAGAAGTAACTAGTGGAGATAACGAATGACATAACGAGTCGTTAGTGGACTATACGACTCATTGGGAGATCACTGGAGCCAATCGTAGGATACATTGGAGATTTGAAGAAGTTAGACCATGAGGGGCCTAACGACTCGTGCCCAGTCACAACGAGTCGTTAGGTGACCCGTTTCCATGACCGGGCTCAACACTGAGGACGCCTACAATCCATTGATCACAACTCGTTAGGGGACCTAATGAGTCGTTACATAGCCCGTCACCACTGACGACCTGGGTACCGATTCTAATTAGGAAAAGGTTTCTTAGGAACTATAAATACATTATTTTGGTTTGTTTTCGACGTACAGTTTATTATTACTATATTTCACATAGATTTTGGTGTTGTACTATTATTCTTGGTTCAAGAAACAAAGTTTACAATTTTGTTCTTGATTTTGAGGATCAAAATAAACATTGGAATTTGTTCATCAAGTTTGGAGTTCTATTCAATTTACTTGATTTCTTCTACAATAATTTGTAAGTTGCAATTATGATTTATTTCAATATTTTGTTATTGTGATTATTTAAACATGAGTAGCTAAACCCATAACTAGGGTTGTGGGAATCAAAATGAATTAATACACATAGGTTAAACACTTAGTGATTCTTGAACGGGGTTTAATGCATGTATTGTTTTTTCCTTCATTTTAATTGATTCTTAACGGTTTCAAACGTTTGGACTTGCTTTATTCTCACTTACCAGATCAAGGAGGTAGTGAATGAGAAAAGGGATTAACAACGAAGATTTGAGGCTATCAACCCTCATCTAATAGCTTGACCTTGTCCGAGAACAGCTAATTCGATATTAAGGGTAAGGGTTAATTAAGCATACACCCATATACGGACCAAGTTGTGTGATGACAATCATCTAGATAGGGGACCAACCATTTAGGTGAACCTAACATACCGATATTGCATGTTAAACACCGGAATAGATCACTAGTGTAAAACTCTTGTGGTTATGAAGTCTTGGGGAACACAATCCTAGTCAAGTTGTTGATTGAATACAAATCGAATTTGACTGAAGCATTTAGTAGTTTTTACTCTTATTTAGTAGTTTATTTCTTTTCCCCTTAGGAAATAAGTAACCTGATGGTAATAGCTATTTGCATTAACTCAAGTTGTGGGATCGACCTCAACCTTCATTGGATTCTATATTTGACATCGATCGCTTTATATCTCAATTGCGTGGTGTAATTTGAGTGATATCAATTTTTGGGGCCGTTGCCGGGGAGTACGGCTAAGACTTTTGTTAATTGTGTTTGCTTTACTGTTGGTTCTTACTTCCTTTTTATTTTTCTTTTGTTGTTTTTTGTTTTAACAGGTCTTAGGTTCGTGCATGCCCAATACTAGGAGCCAAAGAAATTTCCTGGTTCCAATCGATCACGAACTTGAGCAGAAACTAAGGACTCTAAGAAGAATGACCAACATACAAGAACAGGAGACAGTGGACCAAGCCACAACGAGAATATTGGCTGAGAAGCAAGCTCGGGCTAGAGATCATGAGTTAGCTAGGGTTGCTGAAGAGCAACGTCTAGCTGTTGAAGCAGAACGAGCTAGAAGGCACAGAGGTCCAGAATAGCAGAGACACCGGTATTTCGATGAGGAGGATGATGTTGATATAGACGAAGCCGGTGCCATCGGAGCTATTGTCCCTCCCCCTTTGCCTGCTGGGACAAAGTTTGATATTACCAGTGCTATGATCCAACTGTTCGTCATGAAGGAAATATTTGCGGGTCATGCAACTGATGATGCCCATACTCACTTGACAAATTTCGTGGGCATCTGTAAGGCATACAAACAACCGGGAGTGAGCCAAGATGCAATCAGACTGAGGTTATTCCCTTTTTCATTAGGGAGTGAGGCAACGATGTGGTTGGATGAGCTGCCAAATGATTCTATCACTACTTGGGGGGAGCTTAAGAGAGCTTTTCTTTAAAGATTCTTCCCACCTTCCAAAGCGTTGCAGCTGAAAGATGAGATATATAACTTCAGGCAATTGAATTCAGAGGCACTTCACGAGACATGACTGCGTTTCAACAAGAAGCTCAAAAGGGCGCCAAATCACAAGATTCCAGATGATACATTATTGGAGATCTTCTATAGGTCTCTGAATGCTAACACCAAGGCGGTGGCTGATACCATTTCTGGCGAAACCTTTATGAGTCACACCTATGCAGAAGTTGCTGAGTTACTTGACAGAATCACCAAAACGAACCGCGCTTGGCACACAAGAGACTCGGAGATTCCGGTTGGTTCTTATGCGGTTGGTATGTCCGCAGAACAGAAAAGAAAAGATGAAGAGCGTGATCAAGATATTAAAGAGATAAAGCCCACAATGGGGCTGCTTGCTAAGTATTTGATGGGAGCCGGAGCTGAGAAAGTTAATGCTGTTGGTTCTCAGGGAAAGGCCCCAAGAAATGATGGAGTTAAATCTGAATCTGAGGAGGAAGCTAACTATATGAATGATCAAAGGGCGGGTTTCCAGACCAACACCCAAGGGTCTAACCAAGACTCCTGGAGACAAGTTCAAGGGAACCAAGGTCGGAACTTTTATAAGGATAACAATTACAACTGAGGCCAGTACAGAGACTTGAAGAAGCGTGAGGAGTACAAGAATGATAGAAGCGGTCTGTATGTTCCTCCAAGGAATCGTGAGCCAGAGTCTAGTGGTTCAAAGGTTGAAGACATGTTTTCCAAAGTACTTAAGCAGATGGAGACAACATATAGCTATTTTAAGGAGCTCCGCGTTGATATTTCTGGTATGAATCAAAAGGTGGAATCACATGACGTAGCCATCAAGTAGATTGAGCAGCAGTTGAGTTAGATGTCTGTTGTAATTAATCAGAGGCAGAAAGGCACACTTCCTAACAACACAGTACAAAATCTGAAAAATGACAGTCACTGCATGGCGGTCACTACTAGGAGTGGGAAGGTGATAGTTGATCCTCCGAGGCCGGTTGTGATTGATGAAACAGAAGAGCCCATAGCAATTAATGATAACAGGATAGCAGATTCCGAGGATCCAACTTTGGTTGGAGATTCAGTGGTAAATACTGCTCCTAGTAATGCAAAGGAGCATGGATCTGGCAATGAGAAGGAGAAGGAGACACAACAAAAGTTCACACTGATTCCTAGACCTCTTTGTCCTTTTCCATAACGGCTGAAGAAAAAATCGAAGATGGGAAGTATCACAAGTTCATATCCATGTTGAAGTAATTGTCCGTGAACATCCCATTAGTTGAGGCACTTGAGCAGATGCCTGGCTATGCCAAATTCATGAAGGACATTGTCACTAGAAAGAGGACTGTGAGTTTTGAATCTGCAGACAATTTGCACCATTTTAGTGCAATAGCATCTCGTTCTCTTGTTCAGAAAAAGGAGGACCCTGGGGCATTCACCATACCATGCACTATTGGAGCCTTTAATTTTGCTAAGACATTATGTGATCTGGGTGCTAGTATTAATTTGATGTCATTAGCAGTTTTCAAACAATTGGGCTTGGAAGCCCCCAAACCGACTACAATACGGCTTTTGATGACAGATTGTATGGTGAAGAATCCGGTGGAAATTCTATATGATGTTCTAGTGAAGGTGGAATCCTTTATTTTTCCGGGCGAGTTTGTCATCCTTGACTGTGAAGTTGATTTTGAGGTCCCCATTATCTTGGGGTGACCATTCCTCGCCACCGGACGTGCTCTTGTATATATGGAGACTGGACAACTCAAATTCCGGTTGAACAATGAGGAAGTGACATTTAATGTGTACAGATCCATGAAGCAGCCAAATGACATGAGGGTGGTCTCAGTAATTGATGTTGTAGAACCTAAGTTCCCAATTCTGCCTATGGAGGAGTTATTGATTCTTTATGACTTAGCAGCAGTTTTAATGGATATTGGTTCTGAGGAGATTCATGGGGATGGGGAGATTGTAAATGCACTTGCTAGCATGGAGTCATACACTTATGCTCCAAAGGAGATTGATCTAGGCTTGAAGAATCGGGTGACTCCACCAGCCAAGCCATCTATTAAGGAGCCTCCAGTATTGGAGCTTAAAGCACTCCCGTATCATTTGTAGTATGTATTTTTGGGAGCCGGTAACACGTTGTCGGTCATTGTTGCAGCTGACTTGGAGGAATGACAAGTGGAGGCTTTGGTCTCCATTTTGAAGAGATATAAAAAAGCTATCGGGTGGACTATTGAAGATATTATTGGAATCCCAGCCGGTATTTACACTCACAAGATCCAGCTGGATTCAGATTGTATTTCGAGTATTGAGCATCAACGTAGGTTGAATCCACCTATGCAAGAGGTGGTCAAGAGAGAAATCATAAAGTGGTTGGATGCAGGTGTGGTTTATCCTATTGCAGACAGCAAATGGATGAACCCAGTCCAGTGTGTACCAAAAAAGGGAAGAATCACGATGGTCCCAAATGCTAACAATGAGCTCATTCCTCTAGACCAATCACCAGTTAGAGAGTATGCATGGATTACAGAAAGTTGAACTGTTGGATGCAAAAAAATCACTTTCCGATGTCATTCATGGACCAGATGTTAGACAGACTTGCAGGAAGAGGATGGTATTGTTTCCTTGATGACTATTCGGGGTACAATCACATTTTTATAGCCCATGAAGACCAAGAGAAGACCACGTTTACTTGCCCATATGGTACATTTGCTTTTAAGAGGATGCCATTCGGGTTATGTAATGCACCCGCCACTTTTCAGCATTGCATGATGTCCATATTTTCTGACATGATGGAAGACATCATTGAAGTCTTTATGGTTCAGTGGTGGTGATTCATTCGAAGATTGTTTGGCTCATTTGAGCAAGGTGCTGCAGAGATGTGAAGAGAAAAACTTGGTGCTTAACTGAAAAAAGTGCCATTTCATGGTCAAGTAAGGTATAGTGCTAGGCCACAATATTTTTGGTAAGGGTATTGAGGTGGACCGGGCCAAGATTGAGGTAATTGCTAGTCTTCCACCTCCAATTTCTGTGAAAGATGTTTGAAGCTTTTTGGGTCATGCAGGTTTTTATAGAAGATTCATCAAGGACTTCTCCAAAATTGCACATCCATTGTGTAAACTACTCGAGAAGGAGGTGAGGTTTGTTTTTGATGAGGCATGTCTGAAGGCATTTGAATGTCTGAAAGAGAGACTGACCACTGCCCCAATAATAGTAGCACCGGACTGGTCTTTGCCTTTTGAGGTTATGTGTGATGCTAGCGGTGTGGCACTAGGAGTTGTGTTGGGTCAAAGGCGTGAAAAGATTTTCCATCCGATTTATTATGCTAGCAAGGCTCTAAATGCAACTCAGAAAAAATATACCGTGACAGAACAAGAGTTGTTGGCTGTAGTTTCTGCATTTGAGAAGTTTCGAGCATACTTACTTGGAACTAAGGTGATAGTCCACATAGACCATGCAGCTTTAATATATCGATGGCAGAGAAGATGCCAAGCCACGGTTTATTCGATGGGTTCTGCTGCTATAAGAGTTCGAGTTCGAGGTAAAAGACCGGAAAGGGACTGAAAATCAGGTGGCGGATCACTTATTAAGATTGGAACCTGATGCAGCACTTAGAGATGAGCATGACATAGATGATGCATTCCCAGACGAGCAGGTTCTAGTGGCCTCACAAGATCTCATTCCATGGTTTGTAGACTTTGCTAATTATCTGGTGAGTGATGTTGTATCGGAGCACTTGTCTTTTCACTAGAGAAAGAAGTTTATGTCTGATGTGTAGAAATTTTTTTGGGATGAACCCTACTTATTTCGCATATGTGCTGATGGGGTTATTCGGAGATGCGTGCCCGAGGTGGAGATGATGAGTATATTAAAGGCCTGCCACTCATCCCCTATTGGAGGCCACCACAGCGGGATTCACACAACCCACAAAATTCTGCAATGTGGGTATTATTGGCCAACCATTCACCAGGATGCGCATGATTTCGCAAAGGCAGATGCATGTCAAAGGCAAGGAGGCATATAACGGAGGCATGAGCTTCCTCTTACTCCTATCCTGGTTATTAAGCTATTTGATGTATGAGGCATTGATTTCATGGGCCCATTTGTGAGCTCAAATGGGATGAAGTACATACTTATTGTTGTTGACAATGTTTCAAAATAGGTGGAACCAGTTGCACTTCCAAACAATGAAGGGAAGAGTGTCACATCATTCTTGAAGCGGAATATATTTTCTAGATTCGGGACTCCCAGGGCCATCATTAGTGATGAGGGTTCTCACTTCTGTAACCAGTTGTTTCGCTCTTTATTGGAGAAATATGAGGTAAAGCATAGGGTGGAAACACCCTATCATCCGCAGTCTAGTAGGCAGGTTGAAGTCACAAACCGGGAAATAAAGACTATCTTGGGGAAGACTGTGGATGCAAACCGGACAGATTGGGCAAGAAAGCTAGATGATGCTTTATGGGCTTATCGGACCGCATTCAAGACTCCTATAGGTATGTCTCTGTATCAGCTTGTGTATGGAAAGCAAATCATCTTCCGGTTGAACTTGAGCACAAAGCAATGTGGGCACTCAAGAAGCTGAATTTGAACTGAACAAAGCTGCAAACTAGAGGATTGATCAGTTAAATGAGCTTGATGAATTTATGTTGAAAGCTTATGAGAGTTCTGAAATTTACAAATTAAGGATGAAAATTCAGCATGACCGGAAAATTGAGAAAAGAGAATTCAGTCCGGGTGATATAGTGTTACTATTCAATTCTAGACTTCGTTTGTTTCCTGGTAAGTTGAAGTCTAAATGACTGGGACCTTTTCAAGTGGTCCAAGTATTCTCCCATGGGGAAATCGAACTAGAAAACCATGAAGGAAAGCGGTTTAAAGTGAATGGTCAGTGGGTGAAAGCTTATTTAGGGAGAAGTGAAGAACTCAAACTGGTAGACCTTTGGACCTTGAGAAGTCTGAGTAACTTGGGGGAATAGGGTCGTTCCGTGAAGTAAAATCAGGCGCTGCATTGGAGGTAACCCTTGGTGGTATTTTGGTGAAGTATGAGTAATCAAAATACCCGGGTTGTGCCGCAACGTTAAATCAAGCGTTTTTTGGGAGGCAACCCACGTTGTAATTGTAAGAAATATGTAGTGTTTACGTTTGTTAATGGGTGCAGGTGTTTAAGATGGCAAATGTAAAGTTGGAACCAAAATCTGGAACTTCAGTTCTGGTGCAAATTATCACAGAACGAGTCGTCGTCTGACCTGACGACTCGTTCTGTCCAATCATGAAGCCAATCACAGAAAACAGGGGAGCAACGGTCGACTTCACGACTCGTCTCAACTGATAACGAGTCGTATGGTCTGCCGTCAAATTCACTGCCTCGCTTTGCAGAAAAGATCGGTGACAACGAGGGACACCATGAATCATTTGGTTGTCAAACGAGTCGTCTAGTTGTCCGTCAAGAACATATTGCAGGGTAAACAAAGTTAGGCCCTACGACGCAGTTTACGACTCGTTGGGTCACACCACGAGTCGTTTAGTGAGTCGTTAGGTCCCAGGTAAGATTTCTCCCAAATGATTGCTTAAAAGTTCAAAATGAACCGTTTTTCTCCCTCACGATCCGTTACGTGGGTCATGGTGAAGTTAAATGATTCAAAACCCATGACCCGACCCACGTTAACCTAGGGCTATTATTTAAGTTCAAACGGACAACACCTAAAATTTTAACTAAAACCCATCACCCATCCCCGACATATCACTACTCAAACACTTAAAATTTTCCCTCTCCTTCTCTCCCCAAACATCCACTCACTAAAATTTTCCCTCTCCTTCTCTACTCACAAGCACTCACGGCACCACCTAAAATCTGCTGCATATCCGTGTCCCATTCTCAGACCTAAAATCGTGAGTGTCTCTATTGTTTGGAGTTGATTAATGTTTGATGAATGTTGTGTTGAGCTCTCATGGGCATGAATGTGTGATCCATAGATTGATTTTTTTTGCTCTAAATTGATAGTCAACCCTAGATGGCACAATAAAAATCATGAATAAACTTATTTGTAGTGATATAATAAATTGATTGTTTGTGTTTATGGAGTTGAACAATAGTAAGTATACTGCAAGATGGGGGATAGGTAAACTGAAACTCTTGAGCACGAGCTACATCACGAGTAGTGAGATCACCAAATGACTCGTTGTGTAGCTCGTCCTGAGTGGAAAATAAATCAAGAGACCAGTGTACCTAATGACTCGTTGCCTTTGGTAACGAATCTTTGGGACCAGTCGTTAAGTACACTGGTCCAACATGAAGAAAGCATGGTCCAAGACAACGGCAGCGACTCGTTTAGTCATTCGTCATGAGTAAAAGTGCTTATGTTTAATTTCATCTGGTATACTAACAAATCCTCCAAGGTACAATGGCTCCGAGGGGTACACCGAAGAAAGGTCCGAAAAATAAACAAGTGTCGTAGAGGAGTCAACCTTCATACCGCAGACTTCAGGACGAGCCGTCCTCCTCCGACGAGTCAACTGACTTGGAGGAGGAATATGAAGTGTCAGAAGAGAAGTTGGTGCGGAGATCAACCAGGGCTAGGGCTCCACGAAATACAAATTCGATAGCCCTAGTTGATGCTCCTACTCCACTAGCAAGGGATCCGCCCAGCCGTACAGATGAGAATGCCAGGGTTGCAGTCGTAATTGCTCTTGAGGGCACCACAGCTGGCCAAAATGCAGAGGTAGCTGAAAAGTCACATGCTCAGCGAGGGAACTCCGATGATGAATTGACTGAGACCTCGTACACATCCAATGATTAATCAAGGAACGTGAGAAGATGGTGTGTTCATGGTATGAGGGCTATATATAACAGAGACACTACTCCAAACGATAAAGGACATCCAAAGAGGAGCATCTATGAGGAGCCTAGGCTAGTCACCACGGGGCTTAAGGCTCTTCCAGCTGCAAACTTTGTTCTAAAAGTACAAGTTCGAGTGGTTGACCGAGCCATCAGGAAGTTACAGCCCCTACCTAGTTAGAGAATTTTATGCAGCATATGCAGCCACACTACAACATTTGGCTTTAGGGGGACAAGACTGGAAAAAGAGGCCTGCCTTAACTCAGGTGTTGTTTCGAGAGACACTGATGGATATATCTGAGAGGACCATCTCTAGGCTACTGTATGGGCCAGACTATCATGCCTCGATGAATACAGCAGAGTTCGATCACAGACTATTCGAGCTAAAGAAAGTCAAGACGAAGAAGTTGAATAGTGAGGAGCAAATCAGGCAGTACACTTGGCTATCTAGGGTCATTGCCACAAGAGGTCCATTGGTTGAATGGTTGCATGGCACCGAGTCTCAGATTAAGAAGCCCACACTAAATTTTCAAGCTAAATTTTGGTGGTTGGTGTGGCATAGGCTGGTCCCAACCAGCAATGATAATATTCTCACACCTGATAGAGCGACATTGGTAGCCAGCATTTCTGGAGAGATATGCCATCAATTTCCCGCAGTACATTGCTAAGGAGATTAGAGAGCGGGCAGTAAATGATGGTACCACACTTCCCTTCCCACATCTTATTGATAGACTCTGTTAGGAGTCAAAAGTGTTGGAGTTGCCATCAGTTGATCAGAGAATAGTGGCGCAAAAGATTATAGATATTGGGTTGATCAGAGATGAGACAAACCCAGTATCGAGGGCGAGGAGTCAGTCCACCACTTTCGCTGGAGAGACCATATTAGCAGAGGCATTTGGCAGCGGTATGCAAACTGATGCTACACACACAATTCACTGATTTGGCGGATGAGCCCACTGAGGGTAGAGAGACGGGTAGCCAGCCTGAGGCTATAGATGCATCGGACACCTTCGCTCCTGCTGATGTTCCTGTGTCATCATCCACTGCAGAAGCGCCTAGACCACCAATTTCTCCTCCACGAGCCCCTACAACCGGCCTAGTTACGATTTCTCAGGAATTTTTGGTTGACATGGCTAGGCGACTGGATAAAAATGAAAAGCAGCAAGCACACACGGCTCTACACGTTAAAGTTTTAATGGAGCAGGTAAAGCCTTGGGTGTCGAAAGAGTTGGAGGCATAATCTAGTATTGTGCATGGCCGGTTGGACGCTTTTGAGAGACGCATAGATCAACGCCTTGCATAGTTACAGGTGCCTAAATTGGAAAAATGGTATGCAGGGGTAGGAGCACTCAGAGCTGAGGTGCGGGATTTGGCCGTATGAAAGGTAGCTGCAGTACCTCCACCGGTGCTTCCCGTGAAAGAAGATAAAAGTGAAGAAGGTTACCACCAGTGTTTGATTTTATTACTGAGGAGCCGGTGGCACATGATAAGGGAAAAAGGCCTCTAGAGGAGGAAAATTTTGAGGATGATGACTCTCTGCTCCGTCAGCAAAAGCGAGAGCGGAGTGAGATGGAGAGAGCGTTGCACATATCAAGAGAGGAAGCTCGACAGAGAGCCGAAATTGAGGCATCGATAGCTCGTGGAGAAGGGACGAGCTCCTTTGATTATGAAAATGCACCGGCACAGCCCGATAACACTAGAGATGACCAGGCGTAGATGCCTAGGTTGCAAAGGTATGTTCTCTATTCCCTTGTTTTACTTTTGTTTATATGTGCGTCGAGGACGACACATGCTTTTTTGATGGGGGTGGGGAAGGGATACCTATGTAGTTTTGATTGAACAAAATACGAGGATTTTTATTGCCGGATATCTTTTTCCTCAGGTGTTCCTTATCTATTAGAACCGACATATTTAGGTTTTTGTGTCTGTTTTGTGTCAGTCAAAAGAAAAGTAGGTGAACTCAAGGCAGTTATGAGTATAATAAGCATAAATTTTTGAAAATTGTTGGAACTGATAAATATGATACCCCTCCTAATTTTTTGTTATGTATGTGTGTTAGAGGCAAGTATAACCTTTGTGAATCTTTTCATGGCAATGCTACTGTGAACATGTTTACCATTGCGTGACTGTATCTGAACGAGATGTTAGTAAAAGTGAGGATGTTGGCCTGTGCATTGTGTGAGTAAGGTTCAATCGTTGAATTCTGCTATGTGTGCTAATCTAGAACTTGCCTGGTCAGTTATACTGAGGTAGAAGATGAGAAACTAGGAAAGGATCATAGGTCATTTTTAATTAATGAGCCCACTTTAGCCTTAAAGACCTATCAAAAGAAAATAAATACCCCTCGATCGAAATGTTTGAGCTTAAAGTTGTCCTTTCTTTTTATTTACACCAATTCACCTTCCTGCTTTGATTAAGAATGAACCTGTTTTGGCCCTGGTCCCTCCTCAGACACTATGAACCTCAACTTAGGAAAATCACCTAAGTTGAGGATAGCTATGATAGGGGTGATTAAGAAGAGTAGGGCGGAATGAAATTGGGTAATGAAATGAAAGAGCGGATGCGGTGTGCATAATGAAAGAAAAGAAAGAAATAAAAATGTTGTCAAAGAGTAAGAAAAGAAACATGTGACATCAATGAATGTTTGAAAGAAGAGAAACCGCACTCGTAGTTACTAATGAAAATAAAAGAAGAAGCAAGTAAAGGAGAAAGGGAGAAAATATGTAAAAAGAGGTTAAAAGTGGAGCCATAGTGTCAAGGAGGGATAAGCTACTATTTCCATATGTACCATACCCGAACCCGAGCCTACATTATAAGCTGAAAAAATCCTATAATGATCTTAGTTAACTGTCTAAAAATTGAGGTATTGAAAGTAAAGGCAAGCCTATGGCATTGCATGCACACAGTTAAAGTTTCTTTGTGAGAATGAGAGTGCTTTTACCTAGTCCCAAGATAAATATTTCATGATCATAAACATATTGTGCGAGTGTGGGACTTCTTTGTGGTGAGAGCATTGGGTCAACAAACTTGTCTGCTAACTGTTTGGGTCAGTGTGCTAAAATTCTGGATGGTTGCAAGTGACAGTATATTGCCATGTTTTGATTCCTCTGTGTTGTGGTTGAAGTATCACATATGCATTATGATTCAGTTTTGTTAATGTAAGGTAGGGGTTAGAAAAATTGGTTTGATTTGGAGAAATAACTGCCAGGGGTTGCGTAGAGTTCTTTTGATTTAAGCGTCGAGATGTTTTATTTTATTTTGTTTTTGCCTGAGGACATGCAAAAGTTCTAAGTTGAAGATGTTAATATGTCGTGATTTTATGACACTTTCGACTCTTAAAACCAAGAAACTATGCACATTCCAGGTATGATGTGTTTTGTGTTTACTATTGCAGGAAAACAGGTTCGGAAGTGAAATGGAAAAATTAATGTTGAAAACAACTGAACAGGAGGCTGTTAGGCACTTCACGAGTTGTTGGCACTTAGCATGACTTGTTGCTGAGTTCGTGGGAAAATATCGAGTTTTGAAGATGAAGGAACAGTGTACTTAACGGGTTAAAGGCACGACTCATTACATCTGGTAATGAGTCGTGACGTCAGTCGTGAATACTGGGAGATGAATTATTGAAGAAGTAACTAATGGAGATAACGGATGACATAACGAGTCGTTAGTGGACTATACAACTGTTGGGAGATCACTGGAGCCAATCGTAGGATACACTGGATATTTGAAGAAGTTAGACCACGAGGGGCCTAACGATTCATGCCCAGTCACGATGAGTCGTTAGGTGACCCGTTGTCATGACTGGGCTCAACACTGAGGATGCCTGCAATTCATTAATCACAACTCTTTAGGGGAACTAACGAGTCATTACATAGCTGGTGACCACTGACGACCTGGGTTTTGGTTTTAATTAGGAAAAGGTTTCTTAGGAACTATAAATACATTATTTTGGTTTATTTTCGATGTACAATTTATTATTACTATATTTCACATAGATTTTGGTGTTGTACTATTATTCTTGATTCAAGAAATAAAGTTTACAATTTTGTCTTTAGTTTGAGGATCAAAAGCAACATTGGAATTTGTTCATCAAGTTTGGAGTTCTATTCAATTTACTTGGTTTCTTCTACAATAATTTGTAAGTTACAATTATGATTTACTCAATATTTTGTGATTGTGATTATTTAAACATGAGTAGCTAAACCCATAACTAGGATTGTGGGAACCAAAATGAATTAACACACATAGGTTAAACACTTAGTGATTCTTGAACTGGGTTTAATGCATGTATTGTTTTTCCCTTCGTTTTAATTGATTCTTAACAGTTGCAAACGTTAGGACTTGTCTTATTCTTACTTACCGGATCAAGGAGGTAGTGAATGGGAAAAGAGATTAACAACGGAGATTTGAGGCTATCAACCCTCATCTAATAGTTTGTCCTTGTCCGGGGACAGCTAATTCGATATTAAGGGTAAGGGTTAATTAAGCATACACCCGTATACGGACTAAGTTGCGTGGTGACAATCATCTAGATAGGGGACCAACCATTTAGGTGAACCTAACTTACCGACATTGCATGTTAAACACCGGAATAGATCACTAGTGTAAAAGCCTTATGGTTATGAAGTATTGGGGAACACAATCCTAGTCAAGTTGTTGATTGAAACAAACCGAATTTGACTAAAGCATTTAATAGTTTTTACTCTTATTTAGTAATTTATTTCTTTCCCCCTTAGGAAATAAGTAACCCGATGGTAATAGCTATTCGCATTAACTCAAGTTCTTTCTATATTCCTTGTGGGATCGACCTCAACCTTCGTTGGGTTCTAAATTTGACATCGACTTCTTTATATCTCAATTGCAAGGTGTAATTTGGGAGACATCAAGCCGCATTCACACTGAGGACTACATTCTTTTTGTCAACGACTAATGTCAATTCCGATACAGTGAACAGGCCACGAAGGATCTACTGTACGAGAGGAGTTTCATTATGCAGGACGTGGAGGAGAAAACCCCAAAGTTCTATACTCTCCTTCATGAGATCGGGTGGGGCCCCTTGGTGGAGGACCCGAGTAAGGCTAATGAGACCTGAGTTCGGGAGTTTTATGCTAACCTCCCCACCAATGCTAGGAGCCGGGATGAGCCAGTGACCTATGTTAGGGGCATGTAGAGTTCTTGACCCCTGCTTCTATAAATGACGCTTTAGGTCTGCCTAATCCTCCCGAGTTTGAGCTGAAGAGTCGTGATGTACCCAGGAACGGGCAATGTTTAGTGAACACTTTGGTGGTGGAAGAGTGGAGCGCTACTACCAACTGGGGCATTACCAGGATGGGCATTCAGCGTACTCACTTTACAGTAAAGGCTAGGAGGTGGCTCAATCTAGTGTCCTGAAGGATCCTCCTGTCCTCTAATGTCACGGACATGACTTACCATCGGGCTTTGATGGTGACCGCTATTCTGAGTGGGGTGAGGGTCAATGTGGGGGCCCAGATTATTGAGGAGTGGAGGAATTTCCATGCGAAGACTATCGCTGGCCTGGCGTTTCCTTCTCTTATTACCAGGCTATGCAAGCGGGCCCGAGTGCACCAGGAGTCATGGGATGTCATCGTGGATTGTGACAGGCCCTTCGATCCCTTGAGGGTGAAGGGTGCTCCAGGGAGGGGCAAGAAGAAAAGGAAGTCTGCCTCTGCTGAGGGTGATGGCAAGGATGACACTTCTAGACCCTTGGGGCCGTTTGAGCGGCCATGCGTGAGCTCCTCAGAGGGTTGCCCAGACCTCCTTCCCCCAGCAGACCTTCTGCCAGTCGATCTTCCACCAGTCGACCCTCTAGTGCAGCTGCTGCCAATTCAGGAGAGATGCAGGGGGAGAACTGCCCTAGCCCAGGTCCATGTTGAGCTTCAGGAGGAAATGGAGTGGGAGGGGAGAAGATGGTGTTCTTGGGACAAGCTGATTGTCCTGATGTGGAAAGAGATCAAGAAAATCCTAAAGATCCTAGCTCCTAGTGTCCTGATGTGGAAAGAGATCAAGAAAATCCTAAAGATCCTAGCTCCTAGGGAAAGGTCTCCGCAGGTGACCTGACAGGATCTCTCCGAGTTCTCCTTCCTTAGCGGGTTTGAGGAGGGAGAGGATGATGAGGCCGGTAGCGTAGTGACAAGGCCTACAGCTAGATGGTCACAATGTTCCCCCCCAAGTGTTCACCTTTTATAAAAGTTGTTGGGTAGCCCCCGTTTGGGGCTTGTAAGACAATTTTAATTTCTTTCTTGCTTTGGAATTGTTGACACTTGTTTTCCCCTATGGTTTATGGATGCCTGTTTGGCATCTTAAGACTTTGGCCGTGTTGGCCCCTTTATATTCTATCACTGTGGTTTTTCTTATACTTGCATTGCTTGAATGATTTTTGGTTGCTTGATGCTTTAGGTTATTATTCAAAATAGGGAGGCTTGGACTTCTTAGAGGTTGACATTCTGCCTATTCATGTCCACTGCAGCGGTCATCCTACCGCGACCACGGATCCGTTGCAGCGGCACACCTTCCGCTATAGCGAGTTCGCTGCAGCGAGACAGCTTTCGCTGCAACAAGACTTGCTAAGCAGAATAATTATCTCAAGGTTTTCCTTAGTCTCTCTGGTTAACTCAAGTTAACCCTAGCCACTAGTATTATCGCGGGTTTTTGTTAATCATACTTAGGTAGATACCAAATAGGCCTATCGAGATACCAATTGGAATCTTCTAGATATCAATTGGACTCAACTCGGGCGACCGATACAACCGGACGGCATGATAGAAAAGAAATAAGTGGGACTTCCTAAATGCCTTATAGCGTCTTGAAGATTAGATGTGGACGTTTACACACCAATCCGCAGGAGTCTACTCGACATTGCTCTTGTACTTGTGGACCAGTAACCTAGACACTCTGATACCAACTTGTCACGACCCAACTCAACAGGCCGTGCGGGCACCTACATTGACTCTGCTCGATAGGAGAACCCTTACAACATTTCTATCAATTAGACAAGAAAATAACTTCTAGCATTCACATTTAATTTTCATTATCTGCTAGAAATTCTCAACAAAATAACATTACAAAATCCCTCTAACATGACTCTCTGAAGATCTAGTCTAGACAGGTACAAGAGCTCTATTTGAATACTTGACAAACAAAATAACCCAGCTTCATTCGGAAGAGGAACACTGAAGCTGGTGCTGAGTACTCCACGCTAATCAAGAAAACATCAACCTGCCACATCCTACACTCAAAAGAAAAGGTGTAGCAAGGTAGTATCAGTACACCACATGTACTGATAAATATGATAATATCTATTATTATCGAGGTAAGTCTTAGCTTATGTGAAAATTGCATAATACTTAAAACAAAACATGAGCTACTTTAGCTGTCAACGGAGCAGAGCAACTCGAGTTAGATCAAAAGCAGGGAAGTAATTTCAAAAAAAAATTAAATCAAATGATCCAAGAATCAAACTTAACACACGTTAAATTACATTAATGGTGTTAATTATTATTTTTTTACATCATTTATATAACTTAGAGTCCGTATCAAAATGTGAATTCTAGTAAAAAAGGGATCTAGAATCACATAGTAGTTCATGTTGAAAGTATTGAATATGTACGCACAATGTAGGTTCACCCTTTGAGTTGGAATTAACTCAATGAACCAAGCTGTTAAAAAATGAAAAGAATTGAATTACCTGAAAAAAGATAAAGGAAAATCAGGAAGATTGGGATTGTGACGTTGATATTTTTCATTCTTAATTAGAGATTTCAGAATGAAAAAAGATAATTGGCCTTGACACTTTTTGTTTTTCCTTTTCCTTTTTATGTTGAATGAATGACTTCTTATAGATGCTAGATACAAAAGAGATGAGTTCAAATTTTCATGAGTAATCTAATATGCTATGTATGAATTTGCAAGCATTAATTGAAGAAAAGATATAACTCGCAAGTAAAATTTGTTGTTTATTGATTTGAGTCAAACTAAAGCCTAATATAAACGATACTAGTAGGGGTGTAAAAAAAAAACCGACAAATCGTACTAATTCGATAATTTGAGACAAATCAGAAAAAAAAATTGACTGGTGTTTGGTTTAATTTGGTTTGATGTTGGAAATAAAACCTCATCATAATTGATTTGGTTTGATTTTAACTAACAAAAGTCAAATCAAACTAAACCAATAT